>JAHBCN010009373.1:0-35266 GCA_019359885.1 Listronotus oregonensis
ATGAAGGCAGAAGAACCTTTGAGACAAACTATACATCCCTAACCGAAATGTTGTGTATCAATTAACAAATAAAGACAATGGAAGTCCAAGATTTCAGTGTTAAATATGGTTAAATTTGGTCATCTTGCCGGCCATTTCGTGGTATAAACTCATTTTCTGACAAGCTGTATAGTTTGTTTTAATTTTAAATTAAAATAAAATGTCAATGCACCTAAGTCATAACATAATCCAAATAGAAGTAAAGATACAATTTTCAGTAAATCAAAGTTCTCCCGACAAATGCAGTGCTCACTGCACCCACAATATATTCCTGTCTGGCCGCGCATTCTTGGCATCCACAATCGAGACAATAACACCGAGTCGCACCTCCGCACTCATTTATAACACTCGGTATATTTTTAGATCGGCGATCACAACACGGCACTCGGCGCTAATTGCCGTATTATGTCCGCGGGAATTTGTTTTCGACTTTATCGATTAACATCAAAATGACGGGACTAGACGGGCTGTACATGTTGGCATAGTTAACCAGCGAATTTTATGGTCTTTATTTAAATACAAGCTAGTTTTAAAACTATTTTTGTACGAGCGGGCGTAAAATACAATTTTAAGCCCACATTTGAGGGCGTAAAATTGCACTTTTAAGCCCTAGGGCAAAAAAGTAACAAGAACGCCCGGATATAAATTTATATAAAAAAAAACAAAAAATTAAGTACGTCCTTAATTGCTGGTAAAAATAGTTATTTATGATATAAGTGCTAAAAGTGACATTTTATTTTGTGAGAAGGGAAGTTTGGAACACGACGCTGAAGGCGGAGTTTCCCATACCTTCGAACAAAATAAAATCACTTTACACCTATATCATACACTATTTTTTCTACAAACACCATTAAAAGTCCAAATTAATTATTTTTTTACCTTTGACATTATTATTATTTTACAATTCTAATTTATCTATAAACTAAGTTGATAAGGTAAAAAAAAATGAATTTGTTGATTTGTCTTTGTTAACGAGTAACGAATTCTGTTTCAATGGAAAGTGATAAAAAAAATGAGTTTCTCCCGGTGATAATTGAAGAACCTACCATAAAGCTATTTTTGATTATTGCCTAGTAAGTCAAAGCAACAATACGAATTTACATACGATCGTTTTTTAAAATGTGTGATCAGAAATGTTAGTGGCAAGAATGCCAAGGAAAAGGGCTCCTTGCGCACTTTGAAGAAAGTCCAAAATATGGAAATCGTCTACGCTTGGCAAATTACTCCATGTTAAAGGCGATATAAAACATAAATAATCAGGACATAAGCAGATATTACAAGCTAGTTGCATTTTTAATGAAAAAGGGTGAAGGATATCAATCAAAAAGTCAAAAATTGAAAGAGAAAAATCGACAAATTTCTCGCAGAAGCCCGAGGATATTCTTATGCAAAAAGTAGCCGCAATTTGCGGTGTATTTAAAGCCTGTGGCCCAGAAGAACTGCGTAATTTGACAATAAATAACATCGAAGATTTGGGAACTTTACTAATTGTGCATATACCTACACAAAAACTAATTTGCAACGAACTTTTTAATTAGTGGTACTTGTGTATGAAACTATTATAAAAGTACCTAGCCCTTCGTCCACTGAATATTATTATTCAAGAGTTTTTATAAGATGCTTAAAGAATAAATGTGTTTTAACTTCAGTTGTAACACATTTGGTAAAATACCTGCCCAAATGGCTTAGCCTGGACCTTGCTTCCAACGTTTCTCTGTTAGTTTGTTGGCGGACTCTGGTGCTAATCTTACTACAGTGAAGGATTTAAGTCTAGTACAGTAACAGAGGGTTATATAAAAGACTCGCTACAAGAGAAAAAGAAAATTGCTGATGACATTGCTTCCTGCCCGGGTACATATCTTACCAAAGTAAATTAATTGTGTATCAACTACCAACGAGATTGGCCATGAAGTTTCTTATTCTAATTGTATTTTCGGTAATTGTACTTTTTATTAAATAAATAATTTATTTTGATCTAAGTATTACGTTTTTGTAATTTCATATTTGTGTTATAAAGAAATTTTTTCTAGCACAAGTGCTAAAAGTAATAACTTTTATTACCAGTATCATAAAATTACATTTTAGATACTGACAGCATGCACTAAATTTTTTTACTGTCGTTTGTAGAAAAAACAATTTATTTATTTATTGTTATGTTAAAAGTACACTGATTACTTTTTGATGTATAATATTAATTCTCCTGGTGGTAACATTGGAATTGCCGTAAGAGTTTGTGATGCTGAAACTTATTATTTTTTTGGCTATTTGAATTTTATTTTGCACAGAACCTTTAATATAACCCTCGACCACAGTCGAGGAACGCCAACCTCCATGGCGCTTTGCAGTCAATAAATCGCCCTCAGCGTCAGCTATCTCATGAAATCACCGTAATGCCATTCCATAAATTAGTCTTGACTTTTCTGGCAACAATTGTAGGAAAACTCTCTCTGCAGCTTCTTCTATTTCTCTTCTAAAGCGAATCCTATATTTATATTTTGGTCTAATTTTATCGTCAAATCCCAAATTACGCAAAAATATCTGCATTTTTTTTTAAATTACAGGCATCAGAAATATTTGCATAAGAAAATTGTTAGATTAGAGATTAGATTAGATTAGATTAGATTATTTGAGCGGAGATGGCAAAAATGACCTCCACCACTGCAACCTTGCCAGATTTATTGTGGTTTCTCCTATCGTTCCTTAGAGTACCTTGTCCAGGCCCGTCTTCTTAACTAGACTCCAAAGTCTTGACACTGGTCACTCCATATATCTTGCCGGTTTTGGCTTTCCCTCACCAAGCCTAGTAAACCTAAGCCTACATAGTGCTTCGCACTGGCACCACACATGTACGGCTGTTTCTTCAGCCTCCTGGCAGAACCTACACAGGCTATCCTCCACCAGGCCTATTCTTTCCAGGTGCTTGTTGAGTTTGCAATGTCCTGTTAGTTGACCTACCGTTGACCTTACGACTGGGCTCCAGTAGGTCCGCGGCTTGGCCGAGCAGGTCATAATGAACTGCTTTGCCTGTCGTTGTCCTGGTTTTTGTACCCAGCAGCTTTGAAACTCTCTGTCTACCCAACTCTTAATAGATGCTTTAAAGAGGCCTGCCGAGATTCCACAGAATGGCTTAGGGCCTATCATTTCCATGGCTGATCCTCTTTTGGCTAGGTCGTCGACCTCTTCGTTACCTGGGTGGCCCTCATGGCCTGGTACTCAGGCTACCGTAAGTTTGTTGGTCAAGTCGACTTTTTCCAGGGTTTGTATACAGTCCCCCACTAGTTTGGAATTAACTTTTGGAGAACTTATGGCCTTTAGGGCCGCTTGGCTGTCTGAGTAGAAAATTGTTAAGTAACAAAGATTTAACTGACTATGGTTTTTAAAAAACCATAGATAATTTTGCAAAACTTGGGATTTAAAGATAAAATTTGATTTAATTAAAAAAAATACAAATTGAGGATTCGCTTATCAAAATTAGGTTTGTTTTCCCGAGAAAGAGGGTTCAAAAAAATACCTTTTTTTACAAATTCCAAAATTATTCTTTTTAACAAAGTGTTCCCTTATGGGCCAGTGTTAACTGGCATATATTTGGTGTGGGTCCAATGTCTCACTTTTTAGATAAAAAAAAATTGAACATCCTAGCTACGCTCTATAGTTCCCTGCTTTCAGCAAGTTAATCCTGGTATGCTCCATTTCCTTCTTTAAACTTTGCTGAAACAGTATTCTAACAAAATTAAATTGCCATTAACCATGTTCCGCATTTCTGTGATCAATTAGATAAATATTTCATCAAAAAAGTAAATTTACAAAAATGTTCAAAATGAAAAATGAAAAAGCATTTTGCGCATGGTGTCGAAAATTTACGGAGCCGTAAGTCAAAACAAATTGCTGGTAAAAGATATTGGCAAGGAGACAGCGATGTCTTATTTCAGAATTGTGCAGCATGCGTTAACCGCGTTTACAATAAAAATAATTGTTTTGAAAATTCTTGCTGTGTTTATTCAGGAGAATATATTCAAATATAGTTTTCACCTTCTACAAAAAGAATTTTAACTTACTTTTTAAAAATTAATGCAAAAAAGGGTTTCTTGATACACTATATGGGCCTTGTCTACTTTATCCCAAAGACATATTTTGGATAGTTTTTCTTTTAAGGCTGGTTTTTCTTTAAAACATTAAAGAGGCCTATCTCCCAATTTGAAGTTCATTTTTGATCTAAATTTCTTTTTCACCTACCCCCGGAAACCTATTTGTTTTTCTTCTCATAATTCTCCAGAAACTGCCAAAAAATATCGAAACAATTTTACTGGGCATTGAGACCTATATTCCTCATACTAAAGAAACCCAAAAACTTTTAATCATAAACCGAGGCTTTTTAAATCCGGTGTCAAAGCTAGATTTTTTAAAGTTTAACTTTACAAAAAGTTTCTTCAAAATCCTAGTCCTACAAATTGACAAGCTAGCATCGAAGCAAGCAATCAAAATAATCAAACTATCTAAGAAGTTAGAGATTGTTGAAATGCCAGGTAAATCTTTCTGGTTCATTGGCATATACTTTAGTCAAATATTTTGTACAAATTCTTTTTCATCACAGATAAAATTATTTCTACCTCTAAGGAAAAAGCCAAACTATTTGCTAAACAATTTGCTGCCAATTCTACCCTCGATCCTCCCAATAATCTGCTTCTTATACAGGTTGTTTCAAATTCTCTTAGAAATGTCTGAAATCACTTTTAATATCAAATAGATCAAGCGTATCCTTTCTTCTCCTAGGACCAATAAATCGTCTGGGATAGATAGCATACCAGTAATCGTTTTTAAAAAATATAATCCTGAGCCTGTACGCCCCTTAACTCGCCCCTTTCAAAGCGCTACGACACAGTTTTCTTCTATTTCTGGAGAGCTGGAAACCTGCACATATGCAATCTATACCCAAGAAATGATTTAAAACTTTGTTTTCTAATTATATCTCTTTTGAGATTGTTTACAAGGTACATCAAGGATATTCTTTCTTCTACAATCAATTCCATTCATGGTTTGTTCATTCTTTTGTGTCTTGACGTTGAAACCTGCAGCTGCAGAGGTCATTTCCTCCCCTCTCAATCTTCAAATATTTATGTTTCTTGTAAAGCTACCCCTTACTTCACTTAGGACACTCAAAGGTACGTTAGTACTTAGGCTTAGAGCCCTTGTGGACTGTAGAGCTGCTAGGCAAGAAATTATATTGGCTAATTCTGTGAAAATATGTATAATGTTCCCTCACATCAGTCAGGTTTCAGTGTCCTATCAGTTCCGTCTCCGTCTATAGTTGTAATGTCCAGGGTACATGCCTATTCTGACAGGTCCGTCAGTCGTCAGTGATAGTAGCAGGACATGCAGTATTGTGCAAAATGGCTTATTTTGAAGAGCTTTAATTGACATAGCTTTGATGATAAAGATCAAGAAACGAAAATGGGTAAAAAAGCCATGGATGGAAAAAAAACGGAAGGAGAGTTTATTACACTGTGTAAAAAATTAAATATTAATAAATAGTAATTAAATAAGTTCAGTGATAAAATAAATAAGTCCATTAAAAAATTACCTAGAAATTAAATGGTTTTTGCCAAGGTTTGCTTCAAAAAGGCGCATTTTTGGAACACATTTTTAATATTATCCCTTCAGCTTAAGTATTCCCAATTTTTGCATTTTTCTGGTTATTTTTTTAACTGGAATACAGAAAAAATATTTGGAATAAAAGTATAATAGTATATTATATTATAAGGATTAAAAGTGCAAAATTGCGAGTAAAAATAAACACTTTTAGTCCGTATGATATATACTATTTTTTCTCCAACCAAGTCAAAATTAATACATTTAGTTATTAGGAAGAGCTCAAATGCAATTGCTTTTAATCCTAGGATTCAAAGTAGCACTTTTAATCACAGTATTAAAAGTATTGCACATTTTTGTACGGTATGAGAATTGATAGCTTTTGCACCTGAAATTAGTACAAAAATGTTAACATTTTTTGACGGTTGGAAAAAAAGTATTATATAAGGATTTTAAGACAATACAGTATTGCTACAGGCAAATTTTCTAAGCTTTTCGAATTTGAGATCGTTGCGATAACGGGAAGTATCTCGAAATGCGGAAAAAACCGCAACCGGTTCACCGTTTGGGCTAGGATTCCTTATACTAGCTATACAGGGATTCAAAAAACGAATATGCGGAAAATTTTAGGATAGGTACATAAGAAAATTCCTCATTAATTTTAAAACTGAAAATTTCTGGCAAAGTTCATACGAGACTTCGAAAATTTCGATTTTCCGTAATTGCTCCGAAAATTTTAAATTGTTACTTGTTACCTAACGTCATGACCTAAAAGTAACAAAAAAAATATCCGTTTCATAAAAAAAATTATTACTTTTTTTCAAAAATGTATAGTTAGGATGCGGCATATCAGCTCGAACCGCATAGCCAGCTCACATAATTGCAATTTTTGAATCCTTCCTGTCGTCCTAGCGAGATAGAGCTGTCAAATTCGGAAAGCTGAGAAAATTTTCTTAATGTGAAACTAAATTATGCAAAAACTGCTTCGTTTCCGGAGTGGAATTGTTGTGTCTTCTCAGAACAAAATCACCGGTCCGACGCTCAGTTAAAACTGAAAAATATCGTCGGCTACGAATATACTTTAGAACGAAACGAATTCTGAAGCAAGACTATGTCTGACATGTGTCAACGTGTTGATTTTGTTGAAACAAACAATATTTTCTTACAGGGACTGATACAACTTTACGGATCGAGACTTAGACGGAACTGATCTGTATAAATTGACTTTACAAGGGTGACAAGTCCTCTACGGCTTCTCAGTGGACAAAAGAAGTCAGTTTATTTTTGTAATTGCTCATGGCGTTACCAATGTAAACCCAACCATTAAAATTAATTGTTCGAAATAATGTTAGCGGCAATAATATAGACTCAAGCAGGTACAAACAGCCACCCACATTCCTTTGAAACTATATTTATAATGGAACACAAATAAAATATAAGTTAGCGAGCGCTTCGTTTCTTGATACGTTCATAGACCGTATTTATTTGCGTTTAGAACGTTATAATTATTGTCTTTGTGCTGGTAAAATATGAGTTATGACTAAAATAGAAAATATTTGCTGGGTTACTCAATAGTTACCTAATTCATCCCTGCTTTATGGTTTTACTGTAAGGCAATCGCCAGCGCCAGTATCTGTTTTTGTCTGCCATCAAAATAATTGTAACAATATCATTTACAAAGCGTCACTAACCAGTTTTTTTAAGCCCCTGTAAACATGTCAGTGCAAGGGCGTGGCTAGGATTAAAAAAATATCTAAAAAGTGAGACATGGGACCTACACTAAATAAATGGTGATCCAACGATTAGCGTGGATGTTGATTGTCGTTATCGGACCTAAATCGCATTGGCCATGAAAATATTTTTGATATTTGTCATTTATAGGCTCTGGCGATTGCAATAATGGAGTTTTCTTAACTGCACAACGTGTAAAAGTTATTCAAAATTATAATGAAAATAATCGTTTGGTTAAAAACACATTTCGTAAAATTCGAGATTACTTCGGTCAAAATAATCGTCCTAGTGTGTCAAGAATCCATGGAATAGTGCGACGATTTGAAGAGACTGGATCGGTGAAAGGTCGTAAAAAGTATCAGCATATACTTCTTCAGCTCGTTCAGATCAAAATATTGCTGCCGTGAGTAAAAATGTGCTTGAACAACCAAACACCTCAATCCGTCATCGAGCACAATATTTGAACTTGAACTATGGCACTACGCAACGAATTTTAATAAAGGTCCTTAATTTAATTCTTACAAAATCTTATTAACTTATTAACTTAAACCATTGGACCATTTACAACGTCGCAGATTCGTACAATCGCTTTATTGCGCCCAAAATTCGATAATCGCATCAATTTCAGAAACTCTGATGTAAATTGGCCCCCAAGATCAGTGATTTTACACCTTTGGATTACTTTCTTTGAGATTATCTGAAAAACAAAGTGTAGGTATACTAATAACCCACAAACACTTCAACAATTGAAAAACAACATTCTATAGATCATAGATGCCACTGATCCAATTTTATTGCAAAGAGTTATCCAAAATCTTGACGTTTGGATGATAAGACGTAATAAGACTTGGGTTAAGAACATTTTCATTATGGAATTTGCGATTTTAAGTTGCATTTTTCTAACCCTCTGCTTCCAGAGAAAATCTAAGTTTTAAAAGCAAATTCGATATTTGTATTTTTTCCTATGAAATATCTGCATTTTTCTTGAAATTAAAGGCATAACTATGGTGTTTTAAAAACCATAGGAAATTTTGGCAAACTTGAAATTTAACTATTAAATTTGATCAAATTTACAAAAAAATACAAATTGAGAATTCGATTTTAAATTTAGGTTTTCTCTGAGAAGGGAGGGAGTTAAAAAAATCATTATTTTTGCAAATTCGATGATAATTTTTTTCTATTAAAGTGTTTCCTTGGGGCCAATGGTATTTGCTATATATTTGAGTTTCATGTTTTACTTCTTAGATACAAAAATTTAAAAATCCTAGCTACACTCTTGTGTCAGTGAGCTTTAATTTCGAGTGATACCAGGCTGTTTAAAGAGATTTGTTGTTCAATAAGAAAAACAGGATTTTATGGTATAAAATACATTTTTTATGATCTTTCCGAACTTTAATAACATTTTTTCTAAAACATGGATTTTATTGATGATAATCTAGAAGACTTTCAAAATACGGCTGCTATTACCTCTTCCTTAGATAAAAATCGTTTCCATGCATGAATTTTTTGAGATGTGAAAAAAGCTAGAAGTCAGGAAAAGCTAAATCTGATTAATGGGGTGAATGTTTTTTTACCTAAATTCGGTTTTTTAGTGGTCGATTCGGCGTTAATAAAAGTTTGCTTTGGTGTTATAGAAATGAACAAATTAGCAAGTGTATGTGCGGAGTGGAAATAAGTTTTTTTAAATATTCAATTAAAAAAATAACGAATTAAGTCTAATTTTATTTTATGGTGATGTCAAATATTAATAACTAAAAACTAGATATTACAGATGGCATTTAATGACATTGCCTATTAACAATGACAAAACTCTGGTTTTTAAGACACTATAGATTGACACGGCATTGTAAAACTGGCCCTAAAAATTTTAGTTTTATGTCGTATCTATTTTGTTTTAATCGAAATCATTTTTGTAACAATAGGTAGGTAGGTTTAAAGTGAGTGGGTATAACACCCTCCACCGCGACCGATCGGTCTATTGTGGCTAACACCCTTTTATATTTCTCCCATCAGGTCCAGACTTCTAATAAATTTGATGATCCTGTTGAGAGAGAGATCTTTCACCTCCCCCGGCAACAAGATGTCATTGCCGAGAATTGCGAATCTTAGTCGTTCCATTGCTGGGCACGAACACAGTATGTGTTCTGCCGATTCATCCCTCTCCATGCACATGCGGCACTCGGCGTCTTCCGCTAGGCCGATCTTGTGCATGTAGTATATCAATCTGCAGTGTCCCGTGTACAGTCCCACTAGAGTTTTAAGGTGTACCCTTGATTGCTCCAGTAGTTTGACAGTACATTGTTAGTTCGGTGGGCTTATGAAGGCCTTCGAGTGTCTGAGACTCGAAAGTCCATGCCAGAACCGAAGATTTTCTCTTTGTGTCCAAGCTGATATGAACTGCTTGGCCGTTCCCTAAGATATACCGATGAGCGGTTCCGGCCTGTGAATTTTGTTTCCGCCCCCCTTTTGGCAAGGAGGTCTGCGGATTCATTATCCTCTAGGCCGGTGTGTCTAGGTATCCACAGTAGTGTAACCTTATTGTTTTGTCCCAGTTTGGTCAGCACATCCTTGCAATTCCAGACGGTTTTCGAATTGCACCGGCTGGATTTAAGAGCCTTAGGAGCTGCTTGACTATCAGAAAATATTTTAACTGTCTTACGTGTGCAGTGCCGATCAACCAGCGATCTAGCACACATCTCAATAGCAAATACGTCCGCTTGAAATATGGTTGCGAGAGTGCCCAGGCTGAAGGAAAACTCTGCCCTTCGTAACTATAAGTATCTTTGTTGTTTCAATTTAGTCTCAGCTCTTACAAATGAATTAAAAAATCTATAATTATCTTGTAAAAGAAAATAGTAATGGAATCCTGACGATACTTGCATGGGTAGGGAGGGGGGTTGAGTGTGGCAATTGTCCCCTTTCAGGAATGCTTAAAAATATTTTAAGATCTCCAAATTATTATCTGCAATATGCTGTAAGAAAATTATTAGTAAGAGGATTTTAAAAACCGAAATTTTTAATCTCCTCTTTATTATTCTCTTGAAATATAATGTTTATTCCTTCTTGCAATCATGTCTATTGTTTTAATACTGCGATACCCAGCTCTTGGATATATTCGCGTCTTGTTTTGTATGGCGCCACCAATATCTAATAAAGCTTTGGCGGCAATATAGATCTGCAATACATACGGGCTTTGATACAGATATAAACAATGGGCGAATTGTATAAGAAAATATTGGAGATTAATTTAGTAGATCCAATGGTTAAGAGCAAACCTGTATGTACAGTGCACCGCAGTATAGTTATTTAACCCATGTAGGTGAAAACCGAGCTTTAAAGTTAAAAACCTCTTTCTTAATGTAAACCTGATATATCAGATCGACAGGTATGTATTTTTTTGCCATTTGTAAATACCAATAATTCTGTATTTTTTAAAAATATTTAAGCGTGGCAGATCAAAAAAAACTTTGATTTTTCTATTTCTAAGAAACCAAATGATGCTCACAATCTAAATAGGCGATTGTGCAACTTAAAACAAGTCAAAAAGTTTATATGACATATGTGTCAAAACTTGACAGATTTTTGTTCAAACGATATTAAAGTTACAAACTTTGAAAGCAACTATTTTTGAAAAGCTTAACAATTTTTCGTCTTAATCGTTATCAGTGGATTCATCTGGTAATAAAATAAACTAAGTTTTAAATGTCTTAATCTATACCTAAATTAAAAAAAATAATAATTTTGCCCAAGTTAAAAAAAAAACAATTGGCAACAGCGCTACCCAAAAGCCTCGTGTAGCCGTGCATTTTGCCTACTGGTGGCGATATGTTTGTCCGTTGAAGGTCAAAATGTTTTTAAATCGAGAAAATATGCCGATACGTTATTAATTTACGGCGAGGCAAACCAAAATGCTAATCTAGTAGCTCAAATTTACCATGAAAATTTTCCACGCGGCTACATTCATTTAGGACAACCATAGCTCAGGCGTACCAAAGAGTTTTGAAAACGGGATTTGTGCAACCGGAAAATCTTATTCTTTAAGCAAAATAAAAAAATTGCTCTTTTAAAACATGATAATTTGGATATTTAGGATAAATTTATAGTAAGTACACCTTTATGTAAAAAGAAATATCTTTACAAAACTGTAAATATGTAAAACCTTGCAAAAAACGTTTCACGTTTAACTCGATAGTAATGAAGCGGGCGCGGTATTGCCAGATTTTTTAAGCTTTGAAAAGCCATATTTCGAAACCAATTAACTTTTGACCCTTGTGTTTTTGGCTTTTTCTACTTGTTTTGAGCTATTATATATACTTGCTCATCCATTTCTTAAAATGGTGTTATTTAAAAAAGAGTTTTCCTATTTAGATATTACGCCGCGTGCGGTCATCCGAACATTTGCCACTTTTACTAAACGGTGCAGAAATGTACCAATTGAGCAAACTCTCCCTCTAATACCAATTAACCATCAGCGAATTAACCGTGCCAAGCGCCCATTTTAGGCAAACACTAAACAGAAACAAAAACTAATGTGCGTGCGAACATTTTCCCAAATTTAATTTTCCAGTCCAGCTGTTTTTATGGCAAAAATCGCCACTGGACACAGTCGTCCATGGCCGGCGACAAATGAATGGCGATAAACGGATAAACACGTGAACATCGCGTTCGTTTGTTTTTTCTTTTAAGCCTTTATACTATAATGACGGATAATTTAAATTAAAAATAATTACACTGAATTGAATTAAAAAAAGATACCTTTAAAATAATTTTCTGAAACCAACCTTGAGTAATTATTAGTGGGTAATATTTTTTAAAATTAAAATATACAATCCCACCAACAACGCTTATGTAAAATAAGGTTCATATTTCTATTCAAAAATCTTATAATAAGTAGGTAATCAGTAATTAGCTATGTATCCTAGGAGCAAAAAAGGTGTATTGAAGAAAAAATTGTGACAAAACTTGGTCTAACTTTAAGAGACCAAGATTTTTGGAAAGAGACTTGACTCTTATTTTACATGAGTGATTTTGGTGGGATCTTTCATTTAAGTTTAATGATAAAATACCCTGTGATTAAAATTTAAAATAACATGACCTCTGAGTCATTCTTATCTTAACTGAAACATTGCAAAGTTTGATTACTCGTTTTGTTTCACATTCTTAATAGTTAGGCGAGTCTTAATTTGAATTTAAAATTTTGTAGAGCGACAAAAATTGGTAAAAGTGTAAATGTGAATGTGGAACGGTAAAAAGCTCATTAAACAAGCAAATATTACATATAACTTAAAATTTCAATCGTTTACCGGCAAAAAAGTTTGAGCTTTGTTCATACCTAAGGCGTGGGGCTTAAAACTGACAAGAACATAGTCTTAATAGAGTTGATGGCATTCTCTTTTGCAGTAAATTTTGCCACATTTACATACAGGGAGAAGTAAAGGCGGTACTCTATAGACTCAAACAAGGTCAAAGTCCAATTATAGGACATCAAGTGACATCAAGATGGGAAATAGAGGAGGACCAAGAGGTCAGCTTATTGTTTGAGATGCCCCCGGACAGGTCAACCCCTCGTTTCATCTTCAACGGACACTTTCGGATTGTCATACCAGATAGGGAGGACTGGAAAGAAGGCCCTCCAATCAAAGCCGATCATATCTGGTATACAGATGGCTCCAAGACCAACAAGGGAGTAGGAGCTGGCATCTATGGAGACAAGCCTAGAGAAAAGATAACCTTAAGTCTCGGTCATCACGCAAGGTTTTCTAAGCGGAAATCGCATCAATAATGCATTGTGCCGTGCTGATTAAAAAAAAAGGAGTAAAGGAAAACACATCGTCATTTACTCAGACAGCCAAGCGGCCCTGAAGGCCATCAGTTCTCCAAAAGTTAATTCCAAACTAGTGGGGGACTGTATACAGGCCCTGGAAAAAGTCGGCTTGGCTAACAAACTTACGGTAGCCTGGGTACCAGGCCACGAGGGCCACCCAGGTAACGAAGAGGCCGACGACCTAGCCAAAAGAGAATCAGCCATGAAAATGATAGACCCTGAGCTATCTATTAAGAGCTGGGTAGACAGATAGTTTCAAAGCTGGTGGGTACAAACACCAGGACAACGACAGGTAAAGCAGTTCATTAAGACCTGCTCGGCTAAGTTTACCTCGGACCTACTAAGCCACAGTCGTAAGGTCGTAAGGATAACGGTAGGTCAACTAACAGGACATTGCAAACTCAACAAGTACCTGGCAAGAATAGGCCTGGTGGAGGATAGCCTGTGTAGGTTCTGCCAGTAGGCTGAAGAAACAGCCGTACATGTGTGGTGCTACTGCGAAGCACTATGTAGGCTTAGATTTACTAGGCTTGGTGAGGAAAAACCAAAACCGGCAAGATATATGGAGTGGCCAGTGTCAAGACTCTGGAGTCTAGTTAAGAAGACGGGCCTGGAACGATAGGAGAAACCCAATAAATCTGGTAAGGTTGCAGTGGTGGAGGTCATTTTTGCCATCTCCGCTCAAATAATTTAATCTAATCTAATACCATCTTAACTTTGCTCGTAATTAGTTCTGGTTAGCAGTAGTTTCGCAAAAATATCTGCATTTTTTTGATATTAGAGGCATTTCAAATATTTGTATAAGAAAAATGTGGAGTAAAAAAATCAGCTGTTTATGGTTTTTAGAAAAATATGGGTAAGTGGGCAATATTTGAGTTTTAACGATATTAATTAAATTTACGAAAAAGAAAACAATAGACAATTTGCTTTTAAAAATTTAACGGTTTTTCGTAAATTCCAAATTAAAAATTTTCTTTACCAAAGTGTTCCCCTTGAACATCTGGTTAGTGTGGGCCCATCTCTCACTTTTTAGAGACGCCACTGAGTAGTAACGTAAATAAAAATACTCCTAATGCAAAATCTTACTATGCAAAACAATTAAAAATAATAAATTAAGAAAACAGAACATTTAAATTTGATTTTTATAAAAGATATTGCTTCTTACAATCAGGCAATTTCTTGCAACTACCGCTTCTGTACTCGTGTCATAGGAGACAATGCCGGACAACAGTAAATGCGTTCCACATCCTATGACTATCTTTGAACCCATAGGCCTACAGGAGAATCCTAAGGGATGCTGATGGTCAGTCATCCATTTGCCCATTTAAAAAAAATGTCGGTATAAATGTTTACTAATTTTAAAATTTTTAGGCATAAAATAATTAAGAATCATAAAAAACAACATCAGCGAGGTTAGTAGTCTGATGGCTGACTATTGGGGATGGCCACGTGCTGCTGGGTGTAGTACGGATTCCATGTTAACCTATAGGTCCCGTCTGGATAACGCCAGATGCTTATAAAAAGTATGTTACTCTAGTTAGTTTTGTTACCGCTCTGCCTAAAATGGGCGGTGAAATGTAATATCTGCATATTTCGGTCCTTGGACGTAGTTGACGAAACTGGTGAAAAACATTATTTAAAAATCCGGCAACCACGGTATCTAGTACTTAGGCTTTATTCAAGCTTTTCTGGGGTTGTAAAAATAATATAAAGTACTACGGCGTTATTTAGCCATCACCACACTCTTCTTCTTCTTCTTCTTTCCTGGGAGCCATCTTGATTTACAACTGGAGGCAGCGCAGCCTCTTGGGCTCTCATTATCGCTTATACCAATCCTCCCATTAGTCTTGTTCCTTCTACAAGTCTGTATTACCCAGAGACTGGTTGGTTGATTTATTCCTGTGGGCTCATTTTCGGTTGTCCAATAAGGCCTGTCTTTTATGATTTAGTTCTTCACATTCGCACAGGATATGGTAGGCTGTTTCTTCCCCTCGTCGCACATTCTGCAACTTGGGTCCCTATTGTATGAGCCTATCTTGTGTAGATGTTATCGTGTCCTGTTAGCAGCCCTTTTGTTATGCGAAGTTTTTTTCTACTTTGTCTGAGTAGTTCTTTCTTCGTTCTTTTGGATGGGCCCCTTATTAAGCCTTTTCCATGTTTTATTTTCTAAGGCTTCCCCAGTATTCCTCGTGTTTGTTTTGGATACATTTCCTGGTTTGCCCTCGTGCTGTGTTTTTGGTCACTCCAAGGGCAGGTTCTGGTCCAAAGTATGGTGTGGATAATCCCTGTATCGCTAGCTCATCCGATTTTTCGTTGCCTTCCATTCCTGAATGTCCTGGTATCCACAAGAAAGTTACTCTGTTGCGTTCTCCCAAGACTCCAAGTTCTTTTTGGCATTCCCATGTCAGTTTGGACGTTACCTTGCGGTTTACTAGTGCCCCTAGTGATACCTGGCTGTCTGTTATTATGCAGATTCGCTTGTTTTTATACACCCTCCTTTTATTTTCTTTTGCGCACTACACTGTTAAAAACATATTTATTTTGTCAAATTTTGTTTCGTTCTGTAGAGTAACAAATGGATTTGTAATAATATGAATCATACTATTTGTAATAGTATAAATAGTAGCTCGAACTTTGCAACCAAAACAAAAATAGGTTATTAGATGGAAATTTAGTACATAGTGATGGTCTAAAAATAAATTCATAAATAAATATAGACGGATTATTTTATTTTAATTATTCAAGTAAAGATAAATTTGTTTAGTTAAAAATGAGTTAAAGTTGCTTTTTTTAAAGTGACTTGGGCTTCTTACATGCATACATTGCGAGCACGTTTCAAGCATAGTTTTATTGATTAGTTTTAATTTAAATCATAGGAAATTACTCCATTATTAATAATAAAAAAGAGGAATGTAAAAGTGAATTTTTTCGGGGCTCTCAAATATTTCAAGGAATAAATATTTTTATACAAGGGCACGGATTCAATTATAAAATAGAAAAAAGATGTTCAGACTTATTGTTAACCGTCAAAAAACTTTTACAATACTACTGAATACTAGGGTCAATTTTTTTTAATTCCCAAAATTTGAAAACACAGTTTTTCAGCGCTTTCATTTGTCATTTTTCAAAAATACGTTGTCAAATTTTTTTTCTTTGGGGAGTGTTGGAAAATAAAATTTATAAAAAAGGCATCCTAACCAGACAACAACTTGATCAAAAAATGCATAATGCCTTTAAAGAAATAAAACCATTACAAAGGGTGTCCCAAAATCAACGCACAATATTATTTGTTAACAAAACACATTTATTTTTAAAAAGATGTTAAAACTTTATTAGGATTAGAACAAATACATATCACGATTAAGTGTAAAACACAATATCCCAGAAATGTCCACCGCTGCTTTGCTGACAGCCTGTGCTCTTTTGACGAAATTATTGATAATATTTTTACATAATTGTGGACGAATTTCTTCAATTTTGTCTAGTATTATGCGAATAATTCTTAGTATTATTAGACCAATATTTTTGTACATTGAAGATACTGTTTCTAAAATATAGACAGTAGTAAGTGTTAAAATTCTTTTTAATATAAATGTTGGTTTACATAAGTCTATGTTCTTTGCTTTACACATGTATCAAATTGCTCTCTTTTGCAATAAAAACACTGAATATAATAAATACTGATAAGAATATTCCCAAAACAAATGCCACATCTTATAGGGGAGGATTTTTAAGCAGAGCATGAAAATAACATATTTATTTTAAGATTAGTTTGCAAACTACAACTGTTTAGTATTGTTGTTAATAAATTTAATATAAATTAATTTATTAATAGTTCTAACAGTAATCAAAACAAAACTTTAAAAAATCAAGCAGAAAAAATATTATGTCAGCAAAACAGAGCAGGCTGATCCAGTATATCTGAGAAGGAGAGGGTTTTGTTATCAGTTTGAGTAAATGCTGGGTGAATCGCTGACAATCCAGATGCTTTCTTAAATATTTCAGTGTGCGTTATGTTTATTTTCTTAGTCTGACCCTTTTGTCTCAGTTGATTTTAATTTAAATATCAAACAATATTAAAATTGAGAGACTAATTTTAGAATCTTGTCGTAATGTGTACCGTTTGGACTTAATGTCACTAATCATTATTTTTTTGATACCTAGTGTCATCACAACACCATCTCCACTACGAGAGCAGGGTAAAAATTTCTCGGTCTGACATTAAGAAGCTGTGATTTTATTTTTCCACATAATCCCCCTTGACTTCAACACACTTGGTCCAGCGTAGCAGTACTTCTTCCTGGAAGTAAATATCTGGAAGGCTGTTAAAATATTCATCTACGTCCTTCGTGATTTCTTAATTGGACGCGAAGCGCTTTTTAGAAACAAATTTCTTTAGGAGTGGTAAGCAATGGAAGTCTGAGTATGCCAAATCAGTACCTCAAATCCCGCAGTTTTCCTTTACCAACACACTTTTGTGAGCAGGGGCGTTGTTCTTATGAAAGATGATTTTCTTCTTATTCAAGACAGGCCTTTTCTAGCCAATTTTAATTATCAGCTGGTCAAGAAGGTTAGAGTAATATTCGCCTGTATTCGTTCTGCCTTTTTTAGGTAATCAATTCACAGAATCCCTCTGGTACCCTAGATCACACTGGCCATGACCTTTTCCGATTCTGATCCTGATGCGATCGACCTCGCTTTCTTTGGCGCTGAACCACCGGCTTCCACCCATTGTTGTTTTATAACGGTTGAAATTGAAGAAGCCGACTTTCCGTAAACTTTTGTCAACTTAATGAATTATCTTAGGGACTAATCCATCAAAAACAAATAATTTTATATCCACACGATATTGAGGTATAGCCATTTTAACGAAACATGCGCATGACGGGTACTGCAAAGATGCGTTTACACGAACTACTTGAGCGAACAAGTCTAAGCTTGGCATACGAACTAATGACAAGTGTGCTCAGGCAGGAGAAGTAAATTTTCGTCGATTGAAATGCCGCCTTTGGGTTAGGTCAAGAACTTTTCACCTTATCCTCGTACTTCATTTAGGTGACATATAGGACCATATACATCTAATTGTACACGTCATTGTAAAACTTATTTGTCTTAATTCACATTTTCTTTATTTTCTTTTGAAAGAAACTATCCTGCTATTATCGACAAGACAACAAAAAAGCCATGCAGGAATATTTTAATGAGATCCCAGATGAAATTCCACCGCAAAATAAAGGTTCTGAAAGAGGGCACGTGTGGGGGCCGTTTCCACCCGAAAAATAACCAGCAGGAGTAACAGGACGACGAATATCCTTTTTCTGTCCGGGCTTAGATTAAACAACAGAAATGCAAATTCCTGCCCGGCCAGTCGTAATTAGTGACGTCCGATCTAATGAGTGGGCACGGACTGGCTCGCAGCAATTTGCATCTTTGCTGCAAGATGGAAATTCTTCTGTAATTTCTATTTTAAAATTAACGAATGCATTCGGACTATGCGATGTTAGATGAAAATATAATACCTACTAACACAGTATATGTAGTTGTGTTGTATGACAAGGAGGAATCCTTATGAAATGTTCTTGTTGCTTTTGTACGAGGGTAAGGTAGAAAGTTCTCGGCCTGACCCAGAGATGGTATTCCAATCGGCGAAAGTTTACGTTTCCTGTCTGCGCGCACTTGTCATTAGTCCGTATGCCAAGCTTTAACTTGTTCGCTTAAGAAGTTTGTGTAATGTACACGTTTTGCACGTGTTTCATTAAAATGAATAAACTTCAATCGTGGATCGTAAAGTCATGAAATTCTTCGTTTTGAATGGATTAACTCCTAAAGAAATTTATATAAAGTTAACAAAAGTTTACGGGAACTCTGCTTCTTCAATTTCAACAGTAAAAAAGTTGGCAGCTGACTTTAAACATGGTTGCACGTCGCTCGAAGATGACCTACATGAGGGACGACAAAAAACTGCAACCACACCGGAAACTATGGAAAAGGTGCACAATATTGTATTGGACGATAGGTAAGTAAAGGTGTGTGAGATAGCTGAGGCCATAAAAAAACAGAAAAAAGGGTGCCAAACATCTTAAACAAAGAATTAGGGATGCGAAAGCTCAAAGGCAAATAATCAAATGACATTCGCAGCAATGTTTGGATCGATTTAAGAAGATTCGACCGATTTGTTACCATGTATAAGACGTGGGTCTACCACTACATACCAAAAACTAAACAGTGGTAGAAGCAGTGGGTGGAAGTTGATCGCATCAGCTGGAAAGGTCATGGCCAGTGTGTTCTGGGATTCCAAAGGGATCCTGTTAATTGATTTGCTTAAAAAAGACAGAACCATTACAGGGGAATATTACTCTAATCTTTCTGACCAGCTGGATGTGAAAATTCGCGGAAAGATGCCTGGTTTCAAGAAGAAAAAAAAAAGTGTTCTTTCGGAAACGCAACTGCTTTAAACCAAAGGTGTTCACTTTCGAGAAAGAATTATATGGCTTTATTTGGAGAAACGCTGCAATATCCCAAAAGGTGTGATTGTTGTGTCTACCTTTTGAATTTATCTAAGGGTTTAATTTAAAATTTAAAAATTTATAAAAAGGTCTGATTTACAAAAGAAAATGTAATGTTTCAACACGCACCGTCTCATACAGCTCAATAATCCATAGGGAAAAGTATAAAGTACGAATTGTTGTGACATCTACCTTATTTGCCAGATTTAGCTCCCTTGGACTTAGGGCCATTTTCACATCTTTACAAAAATCATGTGTGGAAAACGATTTCCATCAATCGAAGAGGTATATAATAACAGCCCTGAAAATATATTTTAACGATCTTTCGGATTCTTATTTCACGGATGAAATTTATAATTCTAAAGATCACTGAAACAAGTGTATTGAAATTTAGAGAGATTCTGTCAAATAATAAAATGTATTTCAAAACATAAAATCGTGTCTTTCTTAACAAACGACGGATCTTATTAAACAACCTAATATTAAATTTCTATCATAAGTTTTTTTTTCCAGAAAAATCCCTGTGACAGACGAAATGATGAAAGGATAATGACGTTATCCTAAAATGATGATCTGGAGGTCTATTCTCAGTCTCAACTGAAAAATATCACAATCGACAAATGTCGTAAATGAGTCTCGATTACCAGTTTTGTTTCACATTCTTGAGTGTTATGCGAGTCTTAATCTCGAATTCGAAATTTTTGTCGAATGACAAAACTTGGCGACAGTGTAAATGTGGATAAATAGTAAACAAAACTTATAAAATTTCAATCGTTTACCTGTAATTTCGTACATTTGTTTATTTGAAAATAGAATGTTATTTTTAAAAAGGAACATAAACGAACAGGATAAAAAGAAATTCTACAATATTGAAGTGGAGCTAAGAAAGATGAACTAGTAGAGTTGGTCAACATCGATGAAAATCTCTTAAGCAGAAACCATCCTTAAAAGATGGAAGAGAAATGGATTAATATTGCTTTAAAAAACTCCTATTGAAGAGAAAGCTGGAAGTTATGATGAAATAATTAAATATAATAGGTTTGTTCCAACACGTCGAAAAACCGTCACCGAACGATCACGCTCATGCGCAGTGATTAAAGTGCGTTCCAACAGAGACGTGACGGTTATCGGACGATCCTGTTTGTGTACCAACATAACTTGGGACCGTTTATGTTACGGTTTCAGAATGGTAATTTTGATACATGGCCCAAATTGAAAACTGTTTAGGTTGACTTGCGCATTGAGCATCTGGGCACTGGACTGTTAATTTTTAACAGCTGTTTCATTTTTTATCTTCATATGTTTACTGTTATTTAGCCACTAGCGTACATCGGGCTTTGGCATTTCCTATTTTCTTGCTTGTTTAATCATTAAAAAAAAAAAATTACACCTCCTAAGTCCATTATTAAATTTAATTATCTTTAAAGATGAGTTACGATTATAAGTGATATTTGCTAACTTTGATCCCCAAAATAATAATTAGAAAAGTAGGGTTATATTTTTAAAACAAAAAATTCAAAGACATTTGACCTTTTGATTTGACAGTCCCGAAAACGATCCGCAAAGCGATCCAACGTTTGTTACTTTTTGTACCGTCACGAAACTATTTGAAGTCCGCGCATGCTCGAAGCGCACCAAAAACAATTCAAAAACGGTTTTGAAACGATACCGGATGCTTGTTGGAACAAACCTAATATCTATTTAATACTTTACAGACAACAGTATTAGGAATAAAAAAGATATTTTTATGTACAATCAGAATATTTAACTCCATAACAAAGTAATTTTATTGGCAAACATTTTGTACTTTATTATTTTCAATATTTATTGCTCGATGTACAAAAAATTAAACAACTATCATACAAGCATTTCTATTTTTATCGTTTCTAATATATATTGCTCGATATTGTGTATAAAAATAAATTAATAAAATAAACTTAATATCAGTAATTAGGGATATTTTTTACCATTCAAAGAAATAATCTTTTAAATTAAGATAGGTTAGTTACAACTATTTCAAACGAAAATCTAATTTTTGGAATTGGTCCTACCCATTCGCAGAAATGTCGAATAGAAAATGTCGAAAATGACATTCGAGAATCCAAATTTCGATGTTATACTGATTTCGTATGCAATACTGTGTATTCAAGCATGAACAATAGATTGCCTGGGAGAAGAGCCAAGGTTTCATGATTTTTTAAAAAGCCAATAGCTCCTTTAAATACATTTTTAACCATTTTAAATAATTAGGAATTTTGTAAAATCAAAAATGAATGTTCTTTTTTATATTATCTAAAATAAATTTTGAAGAAACTTTGCAAAAATATGTAAAATATTATAACACATCCTAAATATACATTTTTTTAGCACAATGTGTAATAAATGACGACTCATAAAACAATAAATAATTTCATATGTACGATAGACTACTCTGTTTCGTCTGAACGACTCCGAGTTTCCCTATTTAGTTCTTCAAAGCCATTTTTACAATTTCCGTTCTTGCAATCCTGTAATTTTTTATTGTAATTTAACGATTCCACCTAATGAGTTGTAAGTTCAACGTATCGCCTTGGGCAGTAATCTGAGACGAGTAGCGACGTCATTTTCACGTGTAGATTCGCTCATGCGTGCAGACTTAGAGAAGGGTCATTATTTTTATATTTCTTTGGTCGTCGGTAATGAAATAGATCCATTTCTAGATATAAAAGTTATTATGGCCTCCTAATTGTACGGATCTACTGGTTATGGTCATGCGATTAAAATTAAAAATATGATTGGATCTTATGAAGTATTTTTAAACCTCATCTCGTTGCTCTTGGAGATTAAAGATCGGAATTGCAACCAGTGCAACCAGTTGAGAAAAGCACTATTTTTTGTAACGAGCAGATTTCTGTGAATGAATGTGAGTTATGTAAAATAGTGTTTTCCAACACGTTTCACACAATATTTTTTCTAATTCTAAATATGATATGATTCTTTTTAATTCTAGTTTAAAATATAAAAAACTTTTCAAAAGTCATTGACGTCGTCAAATATCTTACTTTTCATCACAAAATTTTACTTTTCGTAACTAGTTTTATTTTCGTAACTAGTTTTGAAAAGTAGGATATTTTTTTACAACTTTAATAAATTTTAAAAAGTGTTACTTTAAATGTCCAAATTGGAAAAAAAGTTTGTTAAAAATCTCAATTTAGTAACAAATAAAGTAAATTGAAAAAATAAAGCTGGGTGCTAAATAAAAATAAATTAATTTATCACAGCCCAACAGTCATTTTGGTGCCGGAGAAGTAAGAACTGAATTTATATATTTTTGATGCGCTGATTTCAGAAATATCTTCCTTTTTTTCGTAGCAGCTCTAGTTTTTAAGATAGCCTCTTATAGAATGGGACATTTTTTTAATTCTATAGATTTGAAGATATTACTATTACTATTTGTTTTACTAACAACAAAAAACAAAAAGTATTAATTAGGCTATTTATTTATTTACATTATATTCATAAAATATATATACACATACAAAAAAAAAGGAAAAAGCACCTAATAACACAAAAAATACAACTTCTTACTCATCACCAAAGAATTTTTTTTATACGCCTTTCTAGCATGTGCGCCTTCAGAACAATCTCGCTGGAGGCTCCAAAAATAGTTGGCCATCATATGACAATCCCATTTTCCTTGATAACGAGTTTCCATGGTTTTAATATCCTGATGGAATCTTTCTCCCTGTTCTTCACTGAAGTCGCCTAAGTTTTCTGGAAACCGATCTAAGTGACTGTGGAGGTAATGAAGTTTAATGCTCATGTTACAGCCAAGACAATTAAATTTTGAAAGCATATTTACTACTAGTTCTATGTAATTCTCTGCCTTATAATTTCCAAGAAAATTTTGTATTACTTCAACAAACGAACACCAAGCATTCATTTCAACTTCGTTCATCGATTTTGTGAATTCTGGATCTTTAACAAGCTGTCTTATCTGAGGACCATCAAATATTCCAGCTTTCAGTTTTTCTGTGCTTATTCCAGGAAATGCATGTGACAAGTATCCAAAACATTGTCCATCTTGATCTAAAGCTTTAACGAATTGCTTCATAAGCCCCAACTTGATATGCAAAGGTGGCAATATTATTTTTTCTCTTGCAACTAAAGGTTTCGTTGATTATGTTTTGTTTTCCTTGAATTATGACATTTCTCAATCTTTTTTATCCCAATGCTGATTTTTTGCCCTGCTGTCCCAAAGACATAAAAAACAAGGATATTTGGTATATCTGCTTTGCTGTCCAAGGAGAAAATTTACCATTTTTAAATCCACACAAATCACCCACTGATGTTCTTCATATTTAATTTTTTTCGGGACTAGTGATATTGTTTGTTATTCCTCTTTTAAAGTAGTAGAATGACCAATGGGTATTGATCCAAATTTATTACCGTTGTGTAAAAGGACACATTTCAAACTACGCTTTGAACTGTCAATAAAAAGGCGCCATTCATCTGGTGTGTATTTTGATAAACCCATTTTTTCCAGTAAGCCTCTTATATCGTTACAGAAAACCAAGTTATTTTCTTGAGAGAAAAAGGGCAGCAAGTCTCCATCTCTTTTACGTTAAAATGTAATGTTAGTACCTGGATCTAGTAGATTCTTTTCTTTTAATCTAGAGGCAAGTAATTCAGAAGCCTCCTTGGATAGATTTAGGTCTCTAATAAGATCATTTAGTTCTTGTTGATTGTCACGTTGGAGACTTCCGACATCTGCTCGAAAATCACTGTCGTTATCGGATTGCAAATGCTGAATTTCATCAGACGTTGAAATTTCTGTGTCATCTTCTGGGAGTGTAGGAAGACTACTGAATGTTGGAATGGGTATTTCGTCAGAATATGGTACTGGCCTTCTTGCTGAATCTAAGTCAGTCCATTTTTGCTTATTCTTACGATTAATGCCTTTAATATTGGTACTACAAAAATAACAATCATCGTAATAGTTTTTTGCTTCTCTCCAAATCATTGGTACTCCAAACTTTAGGCAGTTCCTCTTTCCCATTGACCATTGCCGCAAATGATCAACGCATGTTTTACATACTAAATGTGGAGCCCAAGATTTATCCTGGTCTCCCAAGTGGACGCCAAAATAAGCGAGATAAGTTCTTTTTACAAAGTCGAAAATAGGTTTTCTGTTTTCATTAAAAGTATATTTACCACATATATAACAGAAAACGTCAGGTTGATTTAAGCAACCACGTCTACTTGTTGATGCCATAAGTTAAATTATTTTGTTTCGACACAACACTGACCACAATGAACTACAAACTGATATCACAATTTCACTTAATACTTATAAAGACTAACAGTAAAATGAACCGTGTAATTAGGCATAGCAGCATTATTTAATTGAACAGATATTGATGCTACATATTTATCTTTATTTATTAACATAAAGCCACTTTCCTTTATTAAACCTTTTTTTAAACAAGTTTCCATTGCTAAAATACTAAAAGGATTTCAGTTTATTATGTGGCTGCTATCAAATTCGTGTTGACAGATTTTTTGATTTTGTGTTTTTAATGTATGTTCTTAGTTCATTTTTTCGTTTGGCTAATAGTTTGGTTTGACCTATATAAAAATTGGTAAATTCACCGGGGAACCTATAAACATTTTTTTTGTGTTTTCGTGTATATTATATATTTCTCTTTTTGTTACTCGAGGTTTAATAGTGTTTTGTGATATAAAGTACGAATATTAAATTTATAACCTATTCGTTATTTTATTTAATATACCACGAATATATGGTAAAAATAAATTTGTAATAGGTCTATTTTTTGTCTTTAACTTGGTTGGTCAAATGTTAAACAACATTTGTTTATAAAATCAAGAGAATAATTACTTGAAACTAAAATACTTTTTATCTGTTATTCTAGGACCGAAGTGGACCTACTCTCTATGAACTTTTCAGGCCAGTAAACACAACAAAAACTTTTTTTTAAATAATTAACTTAACCGAATTTTTAAAAACATGTAAAAATCAATTAAAACCTAATAAGTCCTTCCAACGACTGCTGGCATTGTTACCTATAGCGGATAAGTCGACAGCAGGTGTCGGTCCCTCATATCTTAATTATACTACACGATCGAATGCGCTCTCCGTGTCAGTTGCTTTAAAATTCTGTAATTAAAGCCTAATTTATTAATTTATTCTGATATTGTTTCTCTTGAAGCGAAAAAATTTTTTTTTATAACTGACGAAGATAATGACACTCAATACCAGTGCTTGTACGTGAGTCGGGGAAAAAATGACTGTCTAAATTGGTATTCCTTTGTTATGAAAAACTATTTATGTTTGGGTAATGTGCCTCGTAGGGGGGGATCATTGATAAAATAAATTCGAGTTTTTAGGCGGGTTTATGTTTTTACTTCCCTGCAAATCATTTTGATGTTTTGCAGATTATTACGTTTTGGATTTTTCGCTTTTTTTCTGATTGTTGGTATGTCTGTCTGTTGGTGCCATAATCCAACGTTTCTTGCTTATATACTAAGTAAAAAAGAAAGGTTGTTGGCTGGTATTATTTATATGTTAAAAAATTTTTCAGGCGTAGTTACGAGGTTATTGTTGAAGTTTACGATAAAAAAAAAACATTCGCTTTGATGTACCGACGTCCACTGGAACATGTTTGAACAAGAACAAACAAACGTTTGTTTCCCTTTTTTAACTGTCTACACTAAAAAAAAACGTTTGTTCGTTGATGTTTGTTTTTTTTTTTTTTCGGTTTTACATACCTTTAGAGATCAAGATCAAGCATTTATGGGTTTTTTGGTTTAGCTTAAGAGCATTTTGTGAATTTCCGTGCTTGTGTGATAAAAAGTACCATGCACATTAATTGCCCTTTTTTATTGTTAAACTTTTTAGACAGACCATGTTCTGAGGCACGGAAAAGATTTTGTCATTCCAAAAAACCCCATTTTAAAAAATGCTGGAGGCTGTCTCTGTATTGTGAAAAACCCCCCCGTATATTGTTTGTGATAAGGCAATGGATGATGATTTTAGAACCCCGGGGGAACGGGTTTTTTTTTGGAAAAAAAATCCACTTTAAGATTTTATATATACTGTAACTTTTAAACATTCTGTAAAAGTGAGATATGGTCTTCTTTATTTTGCCAAAGTCCCAGTTTATAAAAACAACAAGATTATTAATATTTTTAGTATATATACAATGCTTAAACATATGTCGTAGTGACCGTTTTTTATACATTTTTATCATATCAATATAAAATTTTTTTTTCATATAGTATTTTTAAGAAAATTTTATAAATATTTTACGGATATACTAGGATATATCAGACAATTTAAAAAAAATATTAAATTAGAGATATCATATGATTTACGGCCCTCACGAATTACTAACTTAAAAAAAGTCTTAAATTCAACAAAAATATAAGACAATAATTTTTTACCTTTGTATTATATTTACACCTGTTTCCATTTTTGGGGGAAAAAATGATATTAACCGTGGTTTTTATTAATCTATAAAGAAAAAAAGAAAAAAAATAACGGCGCGCCAGGAAAAATTAAAACGTCTCCACGCCCCAAAAAAACGACGCTGGGGATTTTTTTGTTTTGACATTGGGCCCTTATTTATATATGTGCAAAATTTAACAAAATCAGCACCTGTGTACTAGTATTCTTAAAATATACCCCCAAAAGTCCAACTATTGTGTTTTTCCTATAACTATAATTTTAGTCGTTTGGACATTTTTAATCGCCAAAAATCAACAAAGATGGGATAGGATTTTATTCAGAATTACAGAATTAGAAGTTTAAAAAAAACAGTAATCAAAAAACCCCCATAACATTAAAACCCCGACCACTTAAAAAAAATGTGTTTTTCCCTTTTAAACCAAAAAACCCCCGTTACTTAACTTCAAAACTTCTATAACTTAAACAAAGTTAACCTTGGCCCTTGATAACTTAAAATAGGGCCCTTGGTAAACCCTTTAAATTAAAAATTTATATGACTCACAAGTAGGTATACAAACAAGGTTTTCTTTGTTTATTGTTTTAAACTTCATTTTAAAAATAGCTCGTTAATAAAGTCAAAATTGAAAGATAATAAAGAAAACGTAAAATGAAATGAAAATTAAATACGCTAACATAATCTCTAACTAAATCTCGTTAAGATAACATTTAAATTTCCTAAATCTCGCTAATTTCAACTCTCGTTTAAAAAAAAATTGGGGTAACAAATTTTTTTTTCCCCAAAACTCCTGCTTTAAAAAATTTTATTAAATTGGCCCTCTTAAGATATCCCAAAAACAAAAGAAAAAAAATTTTAACTGCAAGTTTAAAAATTTAAATAGGCCAACTACAGACAAATACCTACTACAAGAAACAAAAGAAACAAAGCATTCCTTACAAAAAACTAAAAAAAATGAAAATCAGCGAGTTTCAATTTTTCCACTCTTTTTTGGGCCCCAAAACTTGACTCTATTTTCAAGAGAAAAGTTCTCCTGGATACTCGCGTTTCTTATGTGTCTAGATATCTTCTCTTGAAATTATAGGATGTGATACAATTGTGTTTTTTATCTTTGTCTGTTGCCTTGTGTGCTAATTTAGATAGTAACTTATTTGTAGACTGGGCAAATATTTTTTTCCTTTTATAATTAAAAAAATTGTAATAAAACTTTCTTAAAGACATGGAATGTACTACTGCCATGTATTTTTTAAGATTATTTTTGTTTTTAGAAATATTAATTAAAATAAATACAATTTTTGTTTTTATCTTGTGTCAGTTCATAAAAGCAGCATAAAAGGAGAAATAAGAGGTAGTCTATTGGTGAGACATAAATATCTAGGTGTTAGGAGGCAAAAGAAATACCTTTATACTCGTAGGCATAGATTCATCATCATTATGCCATGAATTACACAGGCACACAAAAAAAGTACTTAACCAGATATGTGAAGTACCTTCCGGTATGTTTTTAGGTGCGCTAACAATGAATCCGAAGTCAGAATTTACCCACCACCCCTAGATTTTTCCCCAGCAAACCCCCAGCACCTCCCGAAGTGTCAAATTTTTATTCATTTGGAAAAGATATAATAAATATCTGACAATACGTTTTTTGGCGTCTTATAAATGAATATG
This sequence comes from Listronotus oregonensis, assembly GCA_019359885.1. NCBI lineage: Eukaryota > Metazoa > Arthropoda > Insecta > Coleoptera > Curculionidae > Listronotus > Listronotus oregonensis. The sequence goes on from JAHBCN010009373.1 coordinate 28,818, forward strand.
AAGTCAGAATTTACACATCACCCTTAGATTTTGCCCCAGCCCCCAGCACCCCTTTAAAAGGGTCAAAATTTTATTCATTTGGAAAAGATATAACAAAAATATCTGACGTTACGTTTTTTGGTGTAGTAAAAACGAATATAAAGTTAGAATTTACCCATAACTCTTGAATTTAACCCTAGCAACCCCCAACATCACCCAGAAACCACCCTTAGGTTAAAAATTTTATTTTATTGGAAGAATTATAATAAATATCTGACAATACGTTTTTTGATGTGCTAAAAGTGAACATAAAGTCAGAATTTAACCATCACCCTTACATTTTGCCCCAGAAACAGCCCAGCACCCCCATGCCAAAGGGTCTAAAATTTTATTTATTTGGAAAAGATATAATAATATCTGACAATACGTTTTTTGGCGTGCTCTAAACGAATATGAAGTCAGAGTTTACCCATAACCCTTGAATTTAACCCCAGCATCACCGAGCAACCATCCAAAGGGCTAAAATCTTATTTTATTTAAAGAATTAAAATAAATATCTAACGTTTTCAGTACACCAAACAACGTTTTATCCGATATTTATTACAACTATTCTAAGTGAATAAAGTTTTACCCATTAAGGAGGGCGAGTTGCTGGGGGTTGCTGAAGCTAAATGTAAGGGTGATGGGTAAATTCTGACATTATGTTCATTTTAAGCACACCAAAAAACGTAGTGTCAGATATTTATTTTAATTCTTCTAATAAAATAAAATTTTTACCCTTTGGAAACTGGGGGGTTGCTGCGGAAAAAATCTGAAATTGATAGATTAAATTGACTTCGGATTCGTTTTTAACGCACCGAAAAACATACCGAAAGGTACTTCACATATCTAGTTCAGAACATTTTTTTTGTGTGCTGGTGTTATGGGAGAAGCTATTATCCAGATGGGAACAGAAGGTGCAGCTTAGAAGATAAGAAACCTTTTCTCCTTCAAAAAAGATATCCAAGCTTTTTGACAGCTGTTTTGTCTATTGATGTAATGCTTTCCTACAATCCGAGGTCATGCATGATAGTAACCCATACAAGATTAAATGATTCTTTATTCTGTAGCACTTAACCACTAATTTGTAGGGTTGACTTTTTTCGCGACAGTAAACATGGTTGTCTTTGAGGCAATAAACTAAAGAAAATTTTCGGTGCTCCAATCCAAAAATGTGTCGTGTAAAAGAAACCTGAATTACTTTTCGCTTGTTTTCGAAATCAGGCTTTGAAATTGGCTGAAGAAAATGATTATTAAAGAGCACAAATTTTAAATATATCAGTATTTGCTTTTTATTGAATAGCTCTTCATAACATACATTTACTTAGATCAAAATAAGCTGAAACATCGGCTTATTAAATCTAGAGAAATGAGATAAATCACCTGTCATCTCCCCCAAATGCTGCAAAGATCTGCGGTCGGTAAGAAGCTAAGGAGTCTAGAGGACCTTAAGTATTACAGGACATCGTGAGACTGAAACACACACACACACACTCTACCACGATCTTCCCTCCAAGGAAGTTTCCCATGACCACCCCCTGGACTTATCAGACCTTGCGGCCTGTGCCGATATGAGTTGACACCAACCCCCAACCTTGGAAACCGGGGATAAGGTTTAGTGAATTTTATTCTATAACCCTGGGCCTTATCATTCCGCTAGCCTCACTCAAGTTTTCCTTCCGGGAAAACGTATGGTAAATTTTTTACCACAAGATGGTCGTAAAAATGAAGGTCGAAAAATCATAGAGAGTGTGGTTCATTTTCTTGGACTCATCGCAATCCGCAGGCTGGTCAAACGTCTTATGCATTTAGGAATCCAGACTGAGGACAGCGATGTCGGCCATCACCCGCCACCTGTTCACGATATTTATCATCATTATGGTTGCCAGTCTCTTCCACAAGTCCTCTCTTCAGAGTCCGAGGTGAAGCTCGCGAATCGGATCGCGAACAAAACGACGAAACCCAAAACCATCAAGAGAGTCAACACAGCACTTGCTGTGTAAGTCCCATGTCTCACTTTTTAATTAAAAAAAAAATAAATAAAAATTTGGTTTTATTATTCGGTTTATTGATTAGAAACTAACATGTACGTCATTTAAATTCTAAGAACAGCCGCTGGTCCTACCCTTATCTGAAACCTTAACTAAATTATATTTTTTTTGGCAACTTTAAATTTAATATCAACAAAGTTTACTTCTTGTGTTCCTTGACTTTCACAAAACGCGAAACTATTTTAATCTAAATTGACTTATACTCTGCCTGAAAACACAAAGAATAATGCGAAAAAACACAAAGCGCGCAGAAAGAGAGACACGTGCACATAAGAACACTCCTACCCGTTTGACACCTTCACAATGAGGCTCCCAATTAAAAGTTCGTACTTGAGAAATCTAACGGTGTAGATGACTTATTGCGTCATGTATGGTTATTAGAGATGTGTTCTAGTGAAAAAGAGGTGGGAAAACTAACTGTAAATATCAGTGTCGGGGGATGATGGCAATCGATGATAAGTATTAATTTTTTTAATGAAAAAAATAAGTTTTGTGTCTTCTGGGACTTCTGAAAATTAAAGCAATTTTTAAGGATTTTAAAAAAATTTTAAAAAAGTAACATTTTCTTAGGTCTGCAAAGCGAATTTCAAAAAGTTTTTTTTTTTTTGCATGTGGCAGTGTGTCGAAAAATAACAGATGGGTTTATAGGTTAAAATTTCCGTAATTTAAAAAATAAATTGTGGTTAAAAAAGTACCAAATAAGCAAACCTTCCGATACCAATTTCCCTTTGGGGTTTTTTTATCTTTGTAATTTTTCATTTTAACAACTTTTAAATTACCCCTGGCATGGACTTCCTTTTTCTCAGAACTCGAAGGCCTTCTAACCCCCCGAACCAACAATGTACTGTAAAATTTATAAACGGGGTACATTAAAACTCTAGTGGGACTGTACAGGGACACTGCAGATTAAATCCACATGCAAAAGGCCTAGCGGAAGACCCGAGTGCCCATGTCAGGAGGGGATGAATGCAGAACCCGTGTTGGGGCCCACAATGGCACGACTAAAATTCAATCCTCGGCAATACCCCTTTGTTGGGGGAGGTGAAAGATCCCTCCCAACAGGTTTTCGATTTATTAGGAGTCTGGACGGTGGGAAAATAAAAAAAGGGGCCCAAAGCCAAATCGGTGGGTGGAAGGGTGTTATCCCCAAACCCCCCCTTAAACCTACCTCCCCCCCCGGGTTTTTTTTGCACAAAATTTTTCATGCTCGTAGCTCCCATACGGCCTACGGACAAAGTGTGTATATTACATAAAGGTTTTTAGCATTTTTCCATATCACCCCTTCGTAATCGTTAAATTTTAAAAGGGTTTGAGTTTGGGAAATTTTTAAAGCATTTGATTTACTGAAAAAAATTAAATGTTATGGTTTTTGATTTTCGATTTTAATATCCCCCTTTTTAAAATCTAAAACTTATGATTCTTAAAAAATTATGAATTTGAGAAATAAAATTAAAAATTTTTTGTGTGTAAGTAGATTAATTACACAAGTAAAGAAAACACCCGGGTGGTATAATCGTTTAAACCGATTTTAAAAGGGGGTCATAATTGCCCAAAAAATTTCAGAACGCAGGAAAATTTTGTTCTTTCTTGAGCTCGAAAAGAGAAGAGAATATACCAACAACATCTGATTTACCTACCCCTGTAGGTAAAAAAAAAAAGGCGTTTAAACTTAATTTGTGACAGAAAAAAGGTTTTTTAAAAAAATGAGAGGGTTCTAAACAAAAAGTTTTAAACAAAAATATTTTTAAAAACAAAAAAGTTGCCCCTAAAGGGCTTAAATAGAAACCTAATTTTTAGAAAAAATTATCCGACTTTGTGTTTTTTCTTTTTTTATTAAAAAACCAAAGAGAAATGTTATTTTTTTCCCTGCCCTAAAAGAAAAAAAAAACCAAACAGACTGGATAATTTTTTCAAGATAATTGAGTTTTACTGATTTACAGCCCTAATATAGGCTATATCTTTTTTTTTATATAAAATTTTTTATTACAAATTTTCTTTTTTTTTCAAGACTTATATTTTTCAATTTAATCAAAAAAAAAAAAAATTTAAAATTGTTTTTTTGAGCCTTGAAAAAAGTATTTTGTCAGTAAAAATTGGACCGGAGGCTTTTAAAAAAACCCAAAAATTTTTAAAAAAAATTTTAAAAAAATTTTTTTTATTTTTAAAATTTTAAATTATTAAAAAATTTCAATAAACATATAAAAAAAAAAAAAATTGTATTTTAATTTTTTTTCAGAATCATCCTTAAAAAAATTAAAAAACGGTTATTTAATTATAACTCAAAAAAAATTACATTCAGAAAAAAAAAATTTTATTAAATTAAAAGGGCTTGAAAAATACATATTTATGTCCTATAAAGTTTGTAGTTTATTTTAAAATATTGACGCTTTACTTTAAAAAATGTTAATATCTGAAATTATCCTTTTTTGATTATTTGCTGTTTAACCTCCAATTTTCTTTAGATTTGTGTCAAAAATTATCTCCAGAAAATCATATCCCACACCCAGCAAAAACCACTTTTTTGTGGGCCTGTGTAATCAATTAAATTATTTTTTTTTATATTTAAATTTTTTATCTGAAACCCTTTAGACGACATATCAATTAATAAAACTAAAAGGGACTTTAAATCGAAAACTTTTTAAATTTTTTTTGGGGGTAATTAATTTCTGAAACTAAACGAAAAGTTAGCAAACAATCAACAACAGAACAAACAGCAAATAATCAAGAAAAGGCATAATTTCAGATATAAAAGATTTTTTTTAAAAGTAAAGCGTCAAACAAAACTATTAACGATACAAAAAAATTTATAGCATAAACTATGTATTTTTACAAGACCTTTGTTAAATAATATAATTTTTTCATCAAAGTAATTTTTTTTCGAGTTATAATTAAATAACCAATTTTTTGGGTTTTTTTTTGGTATGTTTGGGGAAAAAAAATTAAAATTTAAAATTTTTTTTCTATTTTGAATGTTAATTGAAAATTTTAAAATTTGAAATTGAAAAAAAAAATTTTTTTTAAATATTTTTTTTGAACCCAAAATTTTAATTTTTTTTAAAAAAAAAACTTCCGGGCTAATTATTTTTTTTTAAAATAAAAGAAAATTTTTTCAAAAAAAATTAAAAAACCATTTTTGAAACAAAATTGAAAAAAAAATTTTTTTAAAAATTTCAACATTTAAAAAAGGTTTATTTTTCGGTTTTTTTCTTTTTTTTAAAAACAAATGGACCAAATTTTTGACGGGAAATTATAGGCTCTTTAATACCAAAAAAAAATTTTTAAAACGTTTTCCCAAAAACAATGGCGTTGCAGAAGCGAAAAACACGTTTTTAGCATTTTAACCCTTTCCCCCCCCCCCTGCCCCTTTTTTGAGTCAAAACTTGTGTCATATTCAGGAAACACCCTCTCCCTTCTAAACCAAACCCTTTTCAAATTAAAATCATGAAAAATTTCCTACAACTGGGCTATTAATAAAAAAAGAAAATTTATTAATAATCCAAAAATAGTAAAAAACTAGCCAAGTCAAAAGAGAACTTTTTCTATTTTGGGCCCAGTCCCGGGTTTTTTTCGATAGGGGGATTTTTTTTTTTCTTGGGACCCCCACAAGGTGATGCCCAAAAACTAACGACCCTGAAAGTTTAATGTGGAAGAAGGGTTTGTTCACACGGGGGGGGGGGGGCCCTGGAGCAGGTTCCATAGTTCGACACTCTGGGATGAAAACGAAAAAATGGAAATTCGGGGCCTCTTTAACTGAACTGTAAAAAGGGTATAAAAGTTGCACTACGGTTTTTGAGCAGAAGCTGTGAAAATACCTATGGAAGAGTGAAGATCCCCTACAGCTCGACGGTGGCAAGAAAGGAACCTTTTTGTGAGTGTTGGATCATTAATAAGACGAACGGTCTTCTTTAATGGAGTCCCAAAAGCTAAGTGTTTGGGGGAAAACCTTCCCCGACATGACAACAATATTCTAAAAAGGGGTTTGGGCATAACATACGAACATAACATAGGGACATAAAAATTTATTTATTATTTGATTTTTTTAGAAAATTGGGGTGTTTTAAAAAGTTTTCCCAAATATTAATGCGTTTATTTTATAAAACTACCTTTTCAAAAGTAGATCTTTTACTAATTAGTCATACAGGGTCAAAAAAAATAAACTTGGTGAGACTAAAATTTATTAGCCAATTTGGGTTTTTGAAAAATACATTTAATATGGTGCTTTTCAAAGAAAAAATATGTCTGAAATAATATTGGTTGCGTATTTTGCAATAGTGCTGTAATTTACAAAAAATCGACAAAATTAGCTTTTATATCTGGCATTTTGTTTAGCTAAAAATTGCATTTAGAAAAAAAATTTTATTTTTTCTTGATTTTTAAAAA
>JAHBCN010009374.1:0-35613 GCA_019359885.1 Listronotus oregonensis
GCATCAGAAAATTCGGTAAAATTAAAATAAGTTTCTAAGAATCAATGGGAAGAATTGCCAGACGATGTTTTAAAAGCCGCAATTTTGGGCCAACTTGGCTCCTGTCGGCAAAATCAAAGAAAGTACGAGAAACAGTATAATTCATTTGAAACATGGTGTGAAGAAAAAGCGATAAAACTTTGAAAGAGATATTTTTACCTATTTTCTCAAATTAAGCAAGAATTTAGTCCAAATACTTTATGGTCAAATACTTTATACAAAAAAAGTGTTTTAAAGATCAAGAAAAATGTAGATATCGGCAAGTTTTAAAAGTTAGCATCATTTATTAAGAAACAAAATGTAGGCTTTCGGAAAAAAAAGTAAAGGGGATTTTTAAAAAAAGAAGAAATATCTACATTTATTTGAAGCACCTGATAAAATTTATCTTTTGATAAAAATTGCGACCATTTTCGGACTTGCTGGCGCCTGCAGACAGCAAAAACTTGAAAAAGGAAAACACCCAAAAATTTCCCGGGAAAAAAAACTCATAGATATAAAGGGTTAGGCGTTGGAAATCGACAACGGTAGCCGAGGGATACATTAAAGAATCAACAGGCTACAAAAAGGGGTTAAGAAAAAAAAAAATTAAACTGCAACAACCCAAAAACTCTCAAGCCAGATGAAATGTCCTGTTTCACAGACGCTTTCAATCAGCTAAAACCCAAGATTTCGTCTTAACTCGAGCAGCGAACCATCATCGACGTTCCTAAGAAATCATTTGAAATCGGCCATAAACCTTCAACATGCAACTAATTGTACTTTTAACTTAATATTGTTAATAAAATTAATAATTGTTTTTTGTATAATCAGTTAAAATAAAATTTAATTATTTACTTTGGATTTTTATTTTTACTGAAATATTCGTATATTTCTAATAATCATATTCTTTAATAAAACGCTCGTAGAAAAAGTACGAAGTAGAAAAGTATTGTTCCTAATACTTCGCAAAGTGACTTTTCCGCACTTAAAGCTTACCCAAACTCCGCTTCGCGTCGTTCGTCTAACTGCTTTGGCGTGCTGAAAAGTTCCTTTCCCATTTATTGGGAAAATAACTTTTACAAATCTTTAATTATCTTTAAAATGGGTTACAAAAAATCTAATTCAGTTTAAAACATATTGATTACTTACAAGCAACGAAGTTCTGCAGAACAAAGAATCATTTTATTTTGGGATGGGTTACTCTTACAAATGATTTTATTGGCACAAGCATATTTTATTGTATTAAAAAAAAACAAAATTAAATAGTACTCAAGACGTTAAGTAAAAACCAATATTTCTGAAAAAAACACCTTTGTCACTCAACAAAAGTCTGTTATTAAATTTTGTATGCGATTTTCCCAACACCCTACGAAATAGGTAACACTGTGAGCAATACTAACCAGAAATGACAATTTCTTCTTCTGGACATGGATGGGCTAAATATTTTCCAAATTTTACTGATGGGTCGTTTTCTAAACTTGAGTCGTTATTATCTTGTATCATGTTGATTATCTAAAAAAAAAAATGTTATAAATAATACAATGAAATTATAAGGTCTTATTAGTAGGTAAACGGTTTAATAATTAGTGTTCCTAAAATTGGAGCAAAATAAACATAATGCTGAATAATAATATTTTTTACATAAACTAAAAATGACTAAACAAATGCAGGAAAAGCTTTAAATCACAAGAATGTTTTAATTAATAGCTACTTAACGAACAAGGATATTAATCGAGGCTTTATTGGGATCATTAATCGCCAATCAATATCCCAGTAAGAACATTTTTTTGGCGATAGTTTTGTTATTTAATTTTGCAAATTATATATTTTTTTTTTTTTTTTGGGTTATTTTGGTTTTGGGCAACCATCCTAACAATTGAAAATGAGAAAACTTTGTATTTCGGGAAAAAAATTTTTTAAAACAAAATCTTAGCAGGCGCTTTCGGTAAAACCATCATCAGTGCTATTCGTCGGTCGGGGTCTAGCAATTTGAGCTTACATTACATGTCTGGACATTAACAAACTATCACATTATTAAATAAAATCAAAAGTAAAACAACTGTAAATAATGTCACATTTTCACCTTTTAAAGGTTGAATTTTAAAAATCAATCATACTAGTATACAATTTTGTAGAAAGAGAAACATGAACGTCTTATTGTAATGAGAAGGTTATAAATAAACTAAATTATTTGTTTTGTGTATATTTGGTAGCCTATACCCCAGTTAATTAATAACAGAAAATTATACAAATATAAACAATAAATGATTTTGTATTCTAATGTATACTCATAAATAAACGATTGATCGCTAAAAAATATGAATATTGTTATTTATGTTGCACCTTATATTTTAAGCTTAAAATTGTTATGGTTTTTTATCGATGTCCGGTCCCTAAATAACAAGACAGATCGAATTAAAGGGTCATTTTAGAGGCCGGTATAAACTGGATAAATATCAGGAGAATAAACAGCCCTAAACTAAAATCGCTGGCTCTTTAAATTTGTGTCGATTTACCAATAGTCCGGGAGGCCACCGCAAAGTACCAAGCCTATAAGAGAACCGCATAAATTTTTTTTTGTATTACTATAAACAATGGTCAATTCAAAGCCGCACTGCTGCCTCAGCTCAGCGGGTTCAAATTGCATTTTTTTTTACCCAACAAAAAATCGTGAAAAATTTTTTTTTTTTAATATAGGTAACTCAAAAACTATTGATTTGGAAAAAAAAGTATAGAATTAAAATTGATGATCCAATAAAACTTCGTCAAATTTTTCATATACTTTTTTTTTTAGCCCTTTTAGTTTTTGAGATATTAAAAATTTAAATTTAAAATTAAAACGTAAATATCTTACAAAGTAAAGAAGTTACGAAAAAATGTGGAAGACAAAAAATATGCCTTTTAGTATGTTTTATAAAAAAGGTTTTATACATATTTTTATTAAAATAAGTATTACAGGAGATATAAGCAAAAAAGTGATTTTGGCCCTTAAATATTTCGCTAATAGCAATATTTATTCTGGTACAAGTAAGTATACTAGCACCAATTTATTTCAAAATTAATTCAAAATGTTCTATTTATTGAATGAAACAAACTAATACACATGTGCCTCGAGGCAATGGGGGATAACCTGGTGGTACGGATATTTTATTTAATTTTTTTTTTTGGCCCAAAACTACCCTTTCCCTATCTCTTAAACTTTAATAAAAAAAAATTTAATCCTTATTTCAAAAAAAATCCCCCCTTTCTGGGTGTTTATCCTGACAGGACGCTTAACATTTCTCATCCCCTATGCTACTATGTGTATAGTCATTGTTTAAATATTTGTATTATTGATTTAAATATTAATATCAATAATTTTTAAAGACAGTGACTCATTTAGAATGATCTTAAGAAAATTTTAATCATGATTTAAACACATTTTTTTATATAGTTTATTTAGTATTAAACTTTTAAAACATTTCTCTTATTAAGCTACCTACTTTTTCTGGGCTTAAATCCTTTCTTATTTTAATTATGGTATTTATCCATTTAATTTCTACTTTAAGATATGATTAAATTAAAGTTTAAACATTAATTCAACTGAAAAAAAAAACTATAAAAAAATTCATGTTAAAAATATCATTAAAATTTTCTCAAGATCATTCTGAACAAGTAACTGTTTTTATAAATTAATAATACTATTATTTAAATCGATATTAAAAGTAGGTATTTAAACGATAAGCTATACACATAGAAGAATAGAAGATCAAGAAATTATAAGCGTTCTTCCAGGTATATAAACCCAGATAGAGGAGGCACTTTTTTTTTTCAATTAGGTTAAAGTTTTAAGTGGATATGTATGGGTACAGTTACTGGACAAAAAAAAATAAAACATCCGTGCCACTAGGTTATCCCCCATTGCCTCGAGGCACATATTTATGTACTAGTTTGTTTTATTGAATAAATAGGTCATTTTTAATTAATTTTTAAAGGGATCGAAGCTGGTATACTTACATGTACCAATAAAATATTGTTATTAGCGAAATTTTTAATGACCAACCCACTTTAAAAATGTGTATATAACTATTTTTATAGAGTTAACCAAAAGGCATATTTTTTGTCTACTACCTTTTTTCGTAACTGTTTAAGTTTTTAAGATATTTAAGTTTTTATTTTAAATTTAAATCGTTAATATCTCAAAAACTAAAAGGGCTACAAAAAAAAAATCATAAAAAAACCGACGTAGTTTTATTAGGCCATTAATTTTGGCAAACACTATTTTTTTCTAAAATTAGTAGTTTTTAAGTTCTACTGAAAAAAAAACGATATTTCACAATTTTTTTAAGGTAAAAAAAATGCAATTTAAACCCGCTGAGCTGAGCCAGCAGTGCGGCTTTGAATTGACTATAGTTCATTGTAAAATAAAAAAATGTTTCATGCGGTTCTCTTATAGGCTTGGTTTTTTGCGGTGGCCTCCCGGACTACAATATGTATTATGCGTTCTTTAAATTAAAAAAAAAAATCGTTAACCTGTTTAAATAAGTAATAGGGCAAATTTCAGAATTTGGAAAAACAAATGTTTTTATTATATGTAAATAAAACAAAAAATAGGATTTGTTTTTTTTAACGCTTAAAAATTTTTTTTTATGACAACACTCATGTTTATCAAATACATTGTTATTTAATTTTTTGTATGTTTAACTTTTGTTAAATTTATTTATTAAATTTTTATAAGAATTACTAGTGAAGTTAACATTCTTTTAATGCTAAATTTTTGATTTTCTTTTAAAAAAATATTGACATATTAGGGCGGCAAAAAGTTAAATCCGGCCCTGCCAAATACTATGCTTTTACTAGCAAAAGTAAAAACGGTACACGGCAATATATATTTTTTTTTAATTACATCACTTTAAATCTAATAAATTTTTCTTATTATTATTAATATTATTTTTAAAATGGTACGTCTCAAGAAAATCTTCAAAAAATTCGCACCCAAATATATCCACAAATAATTAGTAAGCTATAACTGAAATTTAATTTAAAAACCTATTATTCATAACATATAATGATTTTGGTTATTTTATATAGATTTAAATCCCCCTTAGCAACTATTTTACAGTTTTTTGTTTCTTTCACTCTGCATCTTTTGGTCTTTCACGCGTCTTATTTCAGATGCATTAATGACCTATTTCAACATCATTCTTTTAATAAGGAAGACATTTTCTACCAAATTTCGTTTGGTTTCCAATTCGTTTCTAAAATTAAAACTGGACCATTTGGAGGTGCATGCAATTTGCCAAATCATACCAATGATAAAAACAAAAATTTCATAATTTCGATAAAAAACTTTTTATAAGATTGCTCCTATCACTGGTACGCCCAATCTTTATATAATTACTTTCTATTTGTAGAAGGCCTAATCTAAGACTTAATATTTAATGGGGTTATGTATTTTTGTTTTCTCGTTATTTTTTGACACAAAATTTATCACGGATACAAATACACACAGATACACAACTTTTAATTTTCACAATTGGGGCTAAACATGAAAAACAAAATTTAAAAAATCACCACAGCCAAATTGTAAGGAAAAAGTAAAAATACCAAATTTTGTTTAAAATAAATAGCCCGATTTTTTTACACTTGTTTCCGAAACGTCAAACTATTCATTAATAAATAACAAAATCTTAAAACACCTGATATTAATTCATACTTTAAAGATACTACCTATATATGTCTTACATTTTAATATTAATTCTGGATAATTTCAAACGATTCAATTTCACTAACTGACAAAGGTGATTGAGTATCACTTACTTTCTAACCACTAATCAAAGATCCTTAATATCGTTAATTTATAAACTTTTATGGATAATTAAAATTCAAAAAATGTGCATTATTGTACGCAATTTCAATTAACTATTCAGTAAATAATTTTATTGTATGATGGCGATTCATTAAAAATTATGTTATCCTTAAATGAAGTCTTATTTTTGACACAATAAAACATTGAAGTAACAAAATTGCTCCTTTTAGTATATGCTTGCCACCTGCCCCTGGGAACCCACCCGGTTTTTTTAAAATCCTTCTCAAAATTTGCCAACAAGCATTATATTCCCCGTACTAAAAAATCCGTAAACCGTTTAAATCATAAACCACTGGCCAAAAGATACATACATACATATGGGTGACAACCAAGGAAGTTTAAAGGTGTATGGAAGCCCAATGCTATGGCCCATTCGATCAAAAAATGTCCAGCCCAGTATGAAAATTACGGGGCGAGTTGGCCCCGCCGATTCTGCGCAATAACAAATTCCACGAAAAAAAATTTAATGTGTTTTACTTCCCCACTGATAAATCAGTTGTAGTTAAACAATTATCTTTTATGGGCCGTAGTACCGTTTTTGTTCTTAGGTTTTTGGTGCAAGGGCGCGGCGCTATGAAACTATATCCTCGCTTGTGGTTGCAGAAGTCTTTTGGATTGATAAAAATCTTCTTTTTTTAGTGATTGTTTTTATTAAATTGTGACTAATTTTGTGTTTTTGTTTGTTACTTACAATATCGTAACAGAATGATTAAGGTTTGTTGGTTTTTCTTTTCAAATCCCGGGTAACATAAAACGGAATTTTTTACTTTTAGATAAGTAATTCTTATATTTAAATTAGGTGCTTCTTATGAGACGTAACGTTAGGTAACCGAAAAAAAATAATATATCAATTTAAAATGAATAATGAAAATTTCATGGGAAAAACAAGTGAAAAAAAATAAGGCAATTTTAATATCTTTAGATGATTTCCACAATGTTTGTGTATTTTTTTGTGGATTATTAAAAAGAAATGGTTTCCATTTTTAATACTTTTATTTCATTTAATAATTTAGTACATTCTTTTAAAGGATCAAAATTATTAATTTCTGGGCAGACCAGGCAAATTTTGATATATACAGGTCCCTCTAATTGAATGAAAGAAAGTACAATTTTATGTTAAAGTTCCTATTTGCTTTGTTTATATTTGTTTAAAAAGAAATTCGATTTTTGGTTTCTTAAACTTACATTATCAACTTTTTAAGCTCGACATACTGTAGACACATAATATTTAACGGATACTGTTACAAACATTTTTAACCACTGTTATTCTGTCTCATGAATGTTTGTTATTAGTAAAAAGTATATGCCTAAAAAGAAGTTATAAAAATTTTAGAAAGAATCTTAGGATTAGATTAAACTCATTTAAACTATCTTGCCCTTCTTTTATCACAAAATTGGTGATAAGTACATGAAACTATCATACAATGTTTGAAATTTATTTTAAAAAATCGTGTTTTTATTTATTTACAAAGATTTTTGGTAAAAATACAAAACTCGCAAAATTATCGACCATTTAAATAGAAAGCTTCTTTCCATATTATATCAGATGAAATAAAATCCAATATTACACAATAATTTTAAATATTCTATGGTAGTATTGTTTAATAACCAACAATTTTGTGCAAAAAATAAAAAAACAGTGAATGCTTGAATTTGACATTTGATGATGTTAACTTTATCCGGCTCTGACCTACTATTCATTGCGCAAACTCCGCGGGGCTAATCCCCCTATTCCCGCTGCCCTGCACGCCTGGACAATTTTGTTCTGCAGTATTGGGCTTCCATACACCTTTAAACTTCCTTGGTGACAACGAAATCACTACCCAGCCCTTTATTTTCTTGAATGAAAACGTATAGCTTTCAAATTTTAAGATGATATATTATATCATAAGATGCCGCTTTTGAATATTATAACATGTGTCTATTACTTCCGGTTTAACCGGAAACGACATCAACTTTGATTTTTTTAATAGAACACCCTGTATATTTTTCGTAATTTGGATTCTACGGATTAATTCTGATATAAAATCTATATTATATCCTATATCTATCTCTGCTTGTTTTTGAGAAAATGGCGATTAAATATGTCCAAACTACCGCACATTATGATTTTATGGAAAAGAAAATAAATATTATTTTATTATGTTTAATTTAATTTTTCCTAAAGATCCTTCTAGAAGGTCATAATAAAATTATTTTCGAGTGTTGCAAAATTGACTATTCTAATAATATTAATTTTAGCAACACCCTTATATTTTTTTAAAATTTGGATTCTAAGTATTCCTGATATAAAATCTGTATTATATCATATACCTATCTTTGTTAGTTTTTGAGAAAATGGCGATTGAATATGTCCAAACGACCGCACATTATGCAGTTATAGGGGCAAACAATTTTTTCAAAAACTAACAAAGATAGGTATGGGATATAATATGGATTTTATATCAGAAATGAGACATAGAATCCAAATTTTAAAAAACATACAGGGTGTTGCATTAAAATTTTTAAAGTAATATTATTAGAAAAGTCAATTTTCGCAGCACTTCTGGTAAAGCCGGAAGTAGTTTTATTATGACCTCCAGAAATAGGGTCTTTAGAAAGAATTAAATTAAACATAATAAATTTTTAAATCATTTTTTTGTTTTCTCATAAAACTGCATAATGTGCGGTCGTTTGGACATCTTCTATCGCCCTTTAATCAAAAACAAGCAGAGATAGGTATAGGATATAATATAAATTTTATATCAGAAATGATCCGTAGAATGCAAATTCCGAAAAATATACAGGGTGTTCCATTAAAAAAAATCAAAGTTGATGTCGTTTCCGGTTAAACCGGAAGTAATAGACACAGGTTATAATATCCAAAATTGGCATCCTATGATATTATATGTTATCCTAAAATTTAAAAGCCATATGTTTTCATTCAAGAAAATAAAGGGCTGAGGAGTGATTTCGTTGTCACCCGGTATATGGGTCATTGGCCAAAAAAATCAGTAAGACCTTTTATTCTAAAGCTGGATTTGTAATTTGACGTTACCGTTTTCGTTTCGCAGTTCACAGATGAACCATCGACGTTTCATTTAGCAATTTATACCTTCTGTTACCGTTTTCGTTTGCCGTTTGTAAAGCGTTCGAATTTGTCAACTTTTAACTTTTTCTGATTGACATTCGTCAAACGAAGGATATTGATTTTATATAAGCTACATTTTATTTGCTACTGTATGTTTTTATTTTTCTTATTCATATTTGTGTACATTATTAATTTAGTATAATAATATTGATTACAAGTATTTGCCTTAACCTTAAAATTATTAAAATAAATTCAGACGCATGCACCGCGAGTGCTGAAGTGGTACTGAACGGCGAACTATAAATGCCTTATATGCCTTATAGCCCAGTCTGTAGGTAATTTTTATGACGTTAATTTGTAACAGATTGAAAGGTGTTAGAAGTTGTAGAGGGTGATTACCTGAATATGACTATATAGTTTTAGACTCGAAAAAAGTGTGTAGGGGTGGGGGGTGGAGGGTTAAAAGTGCTAAAAACGTGTTTTTCGCTTCTGCAAGCGCCATTGTTAATTTTAGAGAATTACGTTCAAAATGTTTTTTTTAGGTATTAAAAAAATCCATAATTTAAGCCCGGCTAGAATTGATTTGGTCCAGTTGTTTATGAAAAAATGCAAAAAAACCGTTAAAAATAAAAAAAAAATTGAAAAGTTGATAATTATTGCAAAAATATTTTTTTATCAATTTCTGTCATTGCAAAACATCGGTTTTTTAATTCTTGATTAAATGAGAGGTTCTAAAGCATAATCGGATAATTTGTTGCTAAGATAATTGAGTTTTACTGATTTTAGAGCCTTAATCTAGTAGGCTATATCTTTTTTGTTTATAAATATTTTAGGTATTACAAACGGTCTCTTGTTTTTCGAGACTTATATTTTACTAATTTAGATCAACGAAATAAAAAAATTAATATTTAGTCCTTCGTTTTCAGCCTTAAAAAAAGGGACTTTTTTTGTTAATAAACAATTGGAGCCGAAGCGCATAAGTAAATAATTTTAAACCAAGAAATATGAAAAGCTGGCTTCAAAACAAATATTAAAAAAAAAGAAGTCTCTATGACCGGTAGGAACCGAGTTACCAATTTTTTTTAAGTTATATTTAAATTGTTTATAATAATTAGGTAATAATTTGGACGGCATTTTATAATATAATATTTAAACTTAATATACCGCATAATACAAAGTTTTTATATTTGTTTTTTATTGCTAAAGGATGTGTTTAAAGTGACTGATACTTTCGTCGGCGCCAGGAAGTTTGTGGTGGGGATAGAAGCTCTCGGACTGACATGCCGAGTCAAAAACTGAAATTGAGAGTTTAAATCAGCGGAGCGCGAACAAAATGGCCATATCTTTCTGAAGTTTTATCGGATCAAGCTCTTTTTTAAATCTAGGTAGCGCAAAAAGTTATAGTTATAAATAATGGTGCATTGAGTTTTTAAAGATTATCATTAATTTTTTTTAAATTTAAATCCATGCATCTTAGCTCATTTTTAATGGTAATATTGAAGGCACTTTAGAAATCGAAAAGCCAGATTGGCGTTTATGAATCCTCCGATTATTAATTGATATGTCGTCTAATAGGGTTTCAGATAAAAAATTTAAGTATAAATAAAATTAAGTTTAATTGATAACACAGGCCCAAAAAAATTGGTGTGTGCTGGGTGTGGGTATAGGATTTTCTGGAGCATTTTTTTCCGCTGGACACAAATCTGAAGTAAAAATTGGGGGTCAAGCAGTAAATAATCAAGAAAAGGCGTAAGTTCAGATATAAACGGTTTTTTTAAAATTAAGAATAAACGATTTTAAAACTATTAACGAAACACAAAACTTTTTAAGCCATAATCTATATATTTTTACAAGACCTTTACTATGTGAGTTATAAACAAATAACCAAATTTTTAGGATTTTTTAAGGTGTAACATGCCCCTGGAAAAAATTGTAAATTATTATTTTTTTATTTTTGGATATTTATTGCAAATTTTAAGTGATTTGGAATTTAAATAAATAAAATAACTGATTTTTAAAAGGAAATCCAAAAACGACATAAATTAAAAAAATATTTATTTTCTATTTTGAATTGTCAAAATGACATTTTTGTTTTTATCTCCTTTTTTATTTATCCTATCAAAAATATTTTAAAAACTTTTTTATAGACAATTTAAAAAAATCTTTTTTTTGCTTTATGATTTTTTTTGTATCTTTTACAGTTTATGTAGTCGTAGTCCAAACATTCCGTGGTAGCAGGTTTTTGCCGGTAAATGTACCGTGTCGGATTTTTGGGGTTTTCCCGATTTTTCGAAAAAAATACGCCAAAAAATCTTAGTCCGACACCCAACATACACCACTTTTTTTGTGGACTTGTGTTATTCTTTATTTTGTAATTAACACTGTTCCTTTAATCTGTATGTATTTGTTACTGTACAAACTACATTTTTATGTATTAATATTTATATCGAATGCATTAATTAATCTGTTAATATTAAAGACGATATGAATTATATTTTACTCTCTTTTATAGTAGATATTGTACTATTTTCATTTTAATAACATGATTTAAAAAAATGAATAGATTACTGAAATTTGAAAAATAATTTAAAGCTGCCTTAAAAAGTTAAATTATATAATGTTTAATTAAAATGAAGATATTAAAATTATGAAAAAAATTAATGATAATTTTTTAAAACTAAAAGCGTCATAATTCATAACTTTTTGCGATACCCCAGAAAAAAAAGCTTGATCTATTTTATTCGCTTTGCTCGATTTCAGTTTTTGACTCGGCATGTCAGTCCAAGAGCTTCTATCAACACCAGTACCTCCCTGGCACCGAAGAAAGTATCAGTCACTTTAAACACATCTTTTAGCCATAAAAAATAAATATAACAACTTTTTATTATGCGGTATTGTAAGTTTAAGTATTATACTATTAAATGCCGTCCAAATTATTTCTTAATTATTATAAACAATTTAGATATTACTTAAAAAAAAATTGGTAACTCGGTTCCTACCGGTCATAGAGACTTCTTTTTTTCAAAAATATTTGTTTTGAAGCCAGCTTTCCATATTTCTTGCTTTAAAATTATTAACTTATGCAGGGGGCGCTCAGCTCAATTTTATTAACAAAAATCTTTTTCAAGGATCAAACGAAGGCTAATATATTTTTTTATTTCGTTGATCTAAATTAGTAAAATATAAGTCTCGAAAAAGCAAAAGACAGTTTGTAATACCTAAAATATTTATAAACAAAAAAGATATAGCCTACTAGATTAGGGCTCTAAAATCAGTAAAACTCAATTTTCTTAGGAACAAATTATCCGATCATGCTTTAGAACCTCTCATTTAATTAAGAATTAAAAAAACCGATGTTTTGCAATGACAGAAATGGATAAAAAATATTTTTGCAATAATTATCAACATTTCAAAAATGGCTATTTTTAACGGTTTTTTTACATTTTTTCATAAACAATTATACCAAATCAATTTTAGCCGGGCTCAAATTATAGGTTTATTTTACTTCTGTTTCTCATGAAATGTTTGAAATCATGTTAAAGAAAAGACGCGTTTTTCTTCTCTTAATACCAAGAAATTCTTTGGGCTGCAATTATTTAAAAAAATATGCTTTCAGGCTTGCAATTCCGCAGTTGCGCACCGGCTTAACGTGCCTTTCGAAGCACAAAGTGAGGTGTTTACTAGGCAGAAATACTACACAGTGGTTTGCCGTTACCGTCTGTGGGGTGACAAGCTATGAAAAAGTCCAATGGACACGGCGGGAATCGAACCAGAGCCTCCATGGTAAGGGGCTGCCACTGCACCAGCTCGACAAATTAATATTAAAATAAAAGAAAATTATTTGATTACAGAAGTTTGTTTGAACACACTTAAAATACAGATTAGTAATGTTAAACAAGTTTATTCCTTAATAATGTAAAAAAGAAAATAAAACATTATAAAGGGTGTTATTTTAATACTGTGAATGAGCTTACTTGGCTAAATCATCAATTTACCACGGTAAAAGAAAATTATAGTTTTCACTATAAATGCACAAAACAATGCTAAATTTTTTGTAATAGTTTTGGATGCACGCTTACTCAAGCGGGAGTCCACCAATTTTTGATGATTTTTGATAAAAATTTTACAGAAAATATGGTCTTTCTTTATGTATTAAATATAAATTGTTTAAACGATTACACCACTCTACAAAAAGTATCAGGCCCAGAAATGTAATTTATGGTTTTTGATGTATTTTTGCCTTCATGTCCAAAACCTTACCACAAATCCGTGGTCAGGATTTGACCCTTACGTCCCAATTTTTTAAACCTCAAAAAACAAATCTAAAACACCAAAAATACACGAAAAAACACTAACAAAAATTAAGAAATTAGTTTTTGTTTTTTAAATATACATTTATTAGAAAAAAAATCATCAATCAAAAAAATAAAAGACCACCTTAATGTGAGTTTTTGTATAACCTCAAAAAAACCATTATTTTCCTAAAATTAACCAATTTGCGTCAAATTTGATAACAGCGGGTTTTAAGGGTCACTAATTACGAAGTAGAGATCAGATTTTTAATATTCAAAATGACGGATCAAATATGGCGAAAAAATATTTAAAAATTTTCTTTGCCATATTGGACCCGCTATTTTAAATTTTTAAAAACCTGACTTCAAATTTGTGATCAGCCACCTTTAAAACGCCTGTATACCAAATCTGGGGTAAATCGGAAGAGTTTTGAAATATGGTTGCCATATTGGACCCACATTTTTAAATTTTGCAAATCTGACTTCAAATTCGTAATCAGTTGACGTTTTAGTGTTTTAGACCTGATTATTGAAGTTAAAAAATTTGTGACGTGATGGCCAAGTTCTGACCACGGCTTTCTGGGAGGGTACACCTTAAAACTCTAGTGGGACTGTACACAGGACACTGCGGATTAAAATACCACATGCATAAGATCGGCGTAGCTGAAGACGCCGAGTGCCGCATGTGCATGGAAGGGGATGAATCGGCAGAACTCATACTATGTTCGTGCCCAGCAATGGCACGACTAAGATTTGCAATCCTCGGCAATGACACTTTGTTAACGGGGGAGGTGAAAGATCTCTCTCCCAACAGGATCATCAGATTTATTAGGAGTCTGGACCTGGTGGGAGAAATATAAAAAGATGTGAGCCACAATAGACCGATCTGTCGCGGTGAAAAGGTGTTATACCCACTCACTTTAAACCTACCCTATCCTACCTACGGCTTTCTGTTAAGGGAGCAAAAAATACGTTAAGAACCATATATCACAACTCTGGAACCGATCTTTTTTTGTAGAGTGGTGTTATTGCGCCTAGCTACTGCTTATAAAATTAAACAATTGCAGAGTTAAACAAATAATACGATAATAAAGTATGCTATGTAAAAAAATTGGAAGTCTTTAGTAAAATCTAAGGGTTAAAAAAAATTCATGTAAAAAACTACATTTTAAAACTTGTTTCTTTTATTTATTATTATTTTGAAACAAGCGCGATATTTATTGCGATTCAAACAGTTCTATTTGGTACGAATATTAGTAACGAACCTCTATTTGTATCCCTACAATGTTTTTTATCGACCAACACTAACAAAGTTATGCGCCCATGAAATATGTAAAAAAAAGATATTTGTTTTGTTTTCATTTTGTTCGTTTAAATGTTCCGGATCTTTCTGAGAGGGATCATATTTTGATTCTGGTTGTATACACCTATCTGAAGAGTTTTCAGCAAAAACATGCCTGCCGCTTTATACATCCAATAACTCTTGTTTTTTTTTAATAGATGATGGTTAGTTGTGGTTATTACACTATCGGCCGAGTGATGATCGCGTTGTTAAAATTAGCAATGGACTTAGCAATTGTTAAAAGTTAACAACGGTTTAGAATGTTTAACAAAACGTCATTGTCAGTGTTATTCAATGATTTTAGTAGGCAACCTGTCAAAATCTGACATTTTGTTAAACATTCTAAACCGTTGTTAACTTTTAACAATTGCTAAGTCCATTGCTAAATTTAACAACGCGATCATCACTCGGCCGTATATATGTCATTTCTTATTTTGAATTACAAGCGTGTTGTGTGTGTGTTTAACTACTATTATCTTGGTAATAGGATGTCTACTTTTTTGATTTAAATAACATAACCTATTTAAAATAATAAAGGGGTCAAGAACGCATTTGTACAATTACATAACCCAGCGTTAATATGTGGTTAAGGTCAAAACAATACACATATGTACTATATAGGTCATGCAATATTTATTTTTGCATTGTTTTGTATTAGTTTTAGGTAAGTGCATAATTATTACTGCTGTGTAATTTAAATTAAACATTAAAACTTATATTTTCTGAACATAAATGGTAATCGTGATTGTTTTTTAAAATCTGACGTACTAAAATAAAAAATAATATTATTAATAATAATACTTAAA
The DNA here is from genome assembly GCA_019359885.1 of Listronotus oregonensis. Taxonomy (NCBI): domain Eukaryota; kingdom Metazoa; phylum Arthropoda; class Insecta; order Coleoptera; family Curculionidae; genus Listronotus; species Listronotus oregonensis. The sequence continues at coordinate 15,377 of JAHBCN010009374.1, forward strand.
GGAACTCACCATACCCAGGCTTTTTTCTAGTTATTATTTAAAAAAAGGGGTTGTCCTTAGTTTTAGTTTATAAATAAACTTTTTAAAAAATCATGTAAAGGGTGATATAGACTTAATAGTAATAAGTCAAGAAAATACTTTGGAGATTCTTGATTAGACACACCGTTGCAATTCTAGTTTTTTAATTAATTCTTGTATACATTTTGTTTCTTCTTAAGAATCCTTCTTACCTTAAGCACTTATCTTTATTAACGAATTAAATATTTATAATTACTCTATGGGAAATTCCCTCAAACGTGAGGTATTTTATAAATATGCAGGGACAAATTGGGGAATAAAATTTATGAGGAATCGCGGAAAATCGAGCCATTAACATTTTTTAAATAAAATAAATTCCGAAATAATTTAAACTAGTATAATTTATAAATTATTTTTATTTGTTTTGTAATATTTTAATTATTTTTAAATAAAATCAATAATGTGTATTAACATCTTTATTTTATTTCTCTAAAGAGTATTATTATTTTTTATTAAATTTAGTTTCAAAATAAAGTTTTATTTAGATTATCGCGCTATTATAGAGAATGGGAAATAAGTAGAGATTTTTCAAATTACTAATAGGGAATGTGGTAAATTTTAATTCTGCATGTGGGGATGTGAGTTGAACGCTGCCGGCATGAGATTTGGATCGATTCATTTTGAAATGTTTTCAGCCCGCGGAGGTACTTAAGTTTTGAGAAGAGGTAGTAGTACCGGTCCAATTATTTTTATATGGCTAAAGTAGTACCGGTCCAAATATTTTTATCTGACCTCTTTCTGACTCTAGGACGATCCTTTAAAAATTTCAGACGGATTTAAGTGTTGGATAGATCCATTTTGAATGTTTTTCAGCCCGCGGAGGTATTTGAGTGTTGACAAGAAAGGGTTCCAAGGGTAGTGCCGGTCCAATTATTTTTATATGGCTTTTTTATGACTCTAGGAAGATCGTCTAAAAATTTTAGAGCGGTATGAGAGTTGGATCGATTCATTTTAATTTTTTTTAGCCCGCGTAGGTGTTTGAGTGTTGACAAGAGATGGTTCCAAGGGTAGTGCCTATCCAATTATTTTTATATGGCTTCTTTATGACTCTAGGACGATCGTATAAAAATTTCAGACCGGTATGAGAGTTGGATCGATTTATTTTGATTTTTTTTCAGGCAGCGGAGGTACTTAAATGTTAAAGAGGGGTGGTTCCAAGGGTAGTGCCGGTCCAATTATTTTTATATGGCTTCCTTATGACCCTAGGACGATTGTCTAAACATTTCAGACCGGTATGAGAGTTAAATAGATTCATTTTTATTTTTTTTTAGCCCGCAGAGGTATTTCAGTGTTGACAAGGGATGGTTCCAAGGGTAGTGCCGGTCCAATTATTTTTATTGGCTTTTATGACCTTGGACGATGTTAAAATTTCAGACCGGATAGAGTTGATCATTTATTTTGTTTTTTTTAGCCGGAGGTACTAAAAGTTAAAGAGGGTGGTTCCAGGTAGTGCCGGGCCAATTATTTTTATTTTTACTTTTCCCGGGGCCGGTTGAGAGTTAATAGATTCATTTAAATTTTTTAGCCCGCGAAGTATTTAGTGTTGACGGGGGGGTTCCAAGGGTAGTCGGTCCAATTTTTTTATGTGGCTTTTTATGATCTGGGACGACCGTAAAAATTTCAGACCGGATGAAGTTGGATTTATTTTTTTTTTTTCCAGCGCGGGGGGTCTTAAATGTTGGGGGGTTTGGGTTAAAAAGGGAATCCCATCCAATTATTTTTATATGGCTTTTTAAAAAAATTTTTTTAGACGGATGAGAGAAAGATTTATTTTTTTTTTTGCCCGCGGAGGTATTTAGTGCAAAAAGGGGGGGGCCCCCGGCCAAATATTTTTATGTGGCTTTTAAATTAAAAAAAAAAATTTTTGGCCCCCTAAGGAAAGTTTAAATAGGAAAGACATCTTTTTTTACCCCGCCGGGTTTTCCAAATCGGGTTTTTTTACTTTTTTGTGAAATTGAATGGGGGGAGTGGAGGGTACTTCGTCAGCAAAACATGAATGGGATTGTTTGGGGGAAAAAAAAGGAAGATCTTTAATTGTAGGAAACAAAATGGGTGCCAGACTGACCCCTGGGGCCCCCCATTTTTAAAATTTTGGTAAACAAAAAAGAATCCAAATAAGTCGATTAAAAAAAAAAGGGAAAACCAAAAAGAGAAAAGCTTGGGGGGAAAAGACCGAAAAAAGGGGGAAGTCTGTTAAAAAACCCACTTGCCAGACCTGTTTAAAAAAGCTTTGGATACCCCCAAGAGCAACGATCTGGGATTCCCCAAAAAAAATTCGGGGACTTGTTTCAGTTGTGTGAACAAAGGAAAAAAATCAGCTGTGGATTTTTTTGTGAGGGAAAACCATATTTTGTCTTTTTTTTCCCAAAAACTTTAGGATTTGAAAATAAATGAATTTGAAGGGAAGTCTTGCACCCTTTTTCTTGGGGACGGGTTGCAACCGTTTCCAGCTTTCCAAAAATCCCGTTTCGTCGAGATTCAAAAAGGGGTTGGAATGGGGGCAAGCCGGGGCACATTTTTTGAGTTTGGGTTTATTCAACCCAGATAATTTTTTGGGATTAAGAGAAGAAAGAATACGCTTGATCGCTATGCAACAAATTCTTTGGCTTTCCCCCTTTAGAGGTAAAAACCCTTTTATCTTCGGAGAGGGGGGGGAAATTTTTAAAAAGGGATGGGATACGGATAAGTAGCATTTTCATTTGTTTTTTTAAAAAGTAGAATACTATTTATTTTCGTTTGACAAAAACACATTAAAAGATAACGTATTGCATTGGTTTAAATAGCCAGTAAGTATGGTTACAACAAATGTATGCATTGGTTCAAAAAGTCGGTAATCATAATTACTTACGAGGTGTTTTTCCAAACGATAAGGAACAGTTTTTAAAACTTTAACCTGTTTTTTGGAAAATGTGTTTCTTTTCTTTGTGTTATTTGCGATGACTTTTGATGGTGTAATTACTATTTTCATTTATTATGTTGCATATTTAATTGGAAGTAAACCGATTTATCTTAAAGAGGAATAAAGACACGCTATGGAACGAAACAAATTTTTCTGGAAAAAATTGTAAGAGATGGTATTTAATAGGCAAAGAAAAAGATAGAAGCCCACAATTTTTGACGTTACGACGAGGGTTAAAGTGCCATGGTCGTCTTCAAGGAGGAAATAAGGCCGAACTAGTTAAAATGAAAGGGAAAAATTTTTTTAATTTAGATGTCAAGTAGAACTGTATTCTACTTGTCATGGTAATGAGTAAAAGTAATTATAAAAAAGAAAAAATAAATCTTATGGAGGTTCTAGTGACTTTTACCTACTACAAAACTTTATTATTTGAGGTTATGGCGCGAGGTTTTTTTATTTGAAATTTAAAATTTTTACCTTATAACTATTTTTTTAACGAAACTGATAGGTTTTTGGATATTCGGTTGTTGGACCATTTTTTAAAAAAGGGCCCCCCCCAAAACTACGACCCGAGGGCCCCCCCCCGGGGCCCGCGGACAGATTTTGTCCGGCCCGGGGGAAAGAGCTAGCATACTTGAAAACTCCTTTTAGAGAAAAAAAAATTTTTATAAGAAATTAAATTTAGTTTACTGGTATTCTAATTTTATGTTGAATAATTATTAATATGACATCTACATTGATATGGTCTTTTTAAACCCGCTAACTCATAACATTTTTTTAGGCTTATTGTTATTGTTTTTGTGATAAGTTGGATAAAGAAGCAAAAATTGTAATGAGTAAAGACATGTATAATATGCAGAAAATTTAATTTTTATATAATAATTTTAAAAAATTATTGAAATGAATCCAACTAACATTTTATACATTTTAAATAATCACATAACTTAAAAAAAAATATAATGACATATGAAATACTAATGAGATTTATGTAATTGAGTTTTTTCCCCTGACAATAGTTTGTAGTTGTGGACTAATTTTACTTGTACCAATTATTAAAAGAGATTTAAGATGCTCATCAGTTAATTTCGATCTGTAAAATTTTTTTGTATTCTTCTTTTTGGGGGAATTTTCTCAAAAAAAAGTAGTCCCAAAAAAAAAAAAAATAGACCACGAGCAAATTTATGCAAATTATCAAATTGTGTCAGTGGAAGACTCTTATAAAAAATTTCCCAAAAAAAATGAGTTTTGATATTTGTTCTTAATTATATCACTGCATTGTAGATCAATAATTTCCATTTGAAGTTCCGGGGCTAGGGTTTCAATGTCAGTATCAAAAAAGGGTTCTAAAAAAACTTAATTTGATTCGCAATGGCATCAAAGTCCGAAAACGAGTTCAAAATTTATCTTCAAAGATTCCCAAAATTTCGATTGCAAAATCGATAGAAACTCAGTCTCAGTAGTGTGGCTGAATATTTTCACATGTTTTAAAATGTGTTTAAGTTGTGATTGAAACAGTTCAATTTCTTCCGGAAAAGATTTGATATTAGTGTATAAATCGGGGAAAATGCTGGTTTTCCTTGCAATCCCAAATTCAGTTCTTTTTCATGTTTTGTCAAATCAACATAGAATGCTAACTTCCACAGCCAGGGGTTTTTTTGTAATTCAAAAGAGGCGATGCTTTTCATTAAAAAAAATTTTGATCACTGCTCGAAGTTAAAAAACGCTGAAGGATTTCCCCCTTTCCCAAAAAACCCCCCCCTTCAAAAATTTTTCGGAATTTGGTGATTCAGCCCAAAAAAATCTTTTTAAAATTAACAGTTGAAAAGACTTTGGGTTTTAGAAGTCAGACATATCCAAACATTTTCCGCAAAAGACTGTTGATAAAAAACAATGTAAACTAATGGTTTTGAACCAAACATTTCTACAGCCTTTGCCCCAAGAGCGACCACCCCTTTATCTTTCCCACTCATGTTTTTGCCTATCAGTTGTAATACATTTAAAATTTTTCCATCGAAGGTTCTTTTGTTTAAAAGGCCATTTCAACCCCTTTTTAAAAAATCTGTACCAGTAGTTGTGCCATGAATACTATTTCATATAAAAAAGTTTTTCCCCCTTTTTAAATTTTTCACCCTTTTAATATAAATCAACACCTGAGCAGGGCTGACACATCCTTGACTCATCCAAGGCCAAAGAAAACCACTAAAATGTCCATTTTTTTCGAACAGTTGAGAGGATATATTTTTCAGCGATGTTTTCTACCCTTCGAGCCACAGTGTTTGCTGACATTGACATTTTTGATAAATTTACCTTTTCGGGCACATTTCTTCGGCTATGCAATTATGATTCTTTGATCATTTCTCCATCGGTGAAGGGTTTTTCCGGGTTTTTGCAATTTAAGACCACACGAAAGCGGCAGATTTGGGGCCCTGTTCATTTTGATTTTTGTAAATGAAGATTGTCGATTTCAACCGCGCTGCATAGCTTCAATTTTTTCTGTCCGCAAACTTCCTGTATATTTTGAGTAATTTTAAAATTTTTGTTTCATAATACGTTTAATGTTATATTCTTTGAGAACGGCTATGCTTTCATTCTCAAACATAGCCCTTTTATTGGACTCAATTGAAATACTGAATGTTCCACTGATCTTAATTTTTTCGCATTCACTATCAATTTTTCGCTTCTTTTCCATACTACAATTTTTAACACAAAAAAAATTCAAATCAAAATACTGTTATAAAGATTCTTAAACTTAAACACGCACAAACACTTTTAAGCAGGTATGCAATATTTTATTTAACAACAGTGTCATAGGAACTGACTTGTGGTTGCGCCACTAGCCTTCTTATATTTCCCCAATTACTGCCATCTAGAAGGGGGGAAGACACCAGAACTTTTCGAACCAACGAGTTATTCTGTACGTGTTTAGCGCCATCTGTTAGCATAGAAGGTACTACCTATTTCCGGGTCCACCAGATGTCGTGTCACGTTACTCCTCATGGCTCGTTTACGACTAATCTAGAAATTACAGATAATTTAATAATACAGTTTTCCCCGTTTTGCGGTTTAGTCCGATTTGCACCTTTTTTAAACGTTGTGTATTTTTTCGGACTTTTTTTATCAGTGGACTATTTCACTTTTACCACGGCAACAATGATAATATGGTTTTGGCCCGGAACTTACTGAGTAATCAGTATGCCCCAAAAAGTTTAGACCCTGACCCAGACCACACCGCTTCACCCACAAATCGCATCGCTTTTAGCACATTTGGGACACATTTTTAGTGCTTTCCCTTACTTACTTTAATAGTTTTGGGCGATATTTAAAACATGGCTTTGAAAAACTAATAAAATAATATAAATTCTCCTGAAAGGATTTACTACGCGTATCACTGCGGCGTACTTCATAAGAACAACGTTTTGTAGCCCCATTCCTTATAGATAACATTATATATTTTAATTTAAATATTTGTATTTTTATTTTTCTAGGACACATTGTATACTTATACAAACCTCTCGCATGAATGTGAGTGTACCTTACTGTTTCTCTTATTTTAACAATGTCTGGCTTAACTAGCGTTTAAATTATTTAATGTTTAAATTGGTACCATATTTCAGTTAACCATTTATATCACAGCACATATATAATATATAAAGATGTTAACAGAATACCTGCTTTATTTGCAGCCAGTTGCTATATTGTAAGCGTCAGAGTAACTTAATTAAACCAAACAACAACATACACCTCGTCAACCCTAACTTTCCATTAGTAGTTGTCTATTGTTACAAACTGGGTAAACTTTTGCTTAAACTTTGGTGTTAATCGTAAACGTACAAGTTGTTAAATCTTGAGATAATAGCAATAGCTAGGTTATAATTTATTTATTTTAAACATATTGTATTCTGCGTGTAACAGGATTTTGATGACCAACTTTGACAGTCGATAGTCGCTTTAGTTTAGAGTTACCGGATATTTTATGTTGAAAATTGTCTAATTTCAAAACTAAATTAAGTTTAGCTATTAGAAAAGATGTAATTTTTATTTTTTATATACGAAAATTTGTCAGTAGCGGGTCACTAGATAAACTAAATTTTATTAAAAAGCCAAGTTTCCAAGTTGTTTACAATAAAGGTAAACACCTATTTCTACAAGCTTTTGTTATACTTGCAATGTTTGTATGTTGCATGTTGCTATAGGATAGGTTAGGTTTAAAATGAGTGGGCTTTTTACGCCCTCTACCGCGACCGCTCGGTCTCTTGTGGCTCACATTTTTTTATATTTCTCCCAATAGGATCAGACTTCTTATGAATCCAATATCAAATTACAAACGTCTGGGTGCAGACCCCGAGTATCGATTGTAAAGCATCGGGCATGGGCGCATACACGGGGAACTGTCATATTGTGATGACGATGACAGATGACGTATCGTCAATTTCTTGTTTTGTTTTTTCACGATATTTTTTTTATAAGATCTAAAAAAGATTAGTTTGTTGATAGCATTTTGGAATTTATTGCTTTTAAATTAATCTACATACTATTATAATGCTGTGATTCATATAAATAGCAACTCCACCTCTTCAACCTGACTCATACAGCTTGGCATAGGAGAGGCCTGCCTGGATATTGGGCAAGGCAAGCACAAAAACCAGGTTATTTTGTTAAAAAGGAGCATAGAGTAAGTTATAATATAATAGCAAAGTAAAAAAAAACTTATTTCTACTCCTTTTAGCTCAAAAATCATCAAAGAAAATGCAGACAAGGCACGAGATGAGGCACTAATAATTATTGATAGGAGGGTTATACCGAAGCTTTTACAAATATTTAGACTATTAATTATTACAATTATTAATAGGTAAGCTTGTAAAAAAAGTATTCCTGTTGTCTTGGTTGAGGTTTATTTAATAAATAAAATTATGACACTAGTAGGCACAGTATCTACAGTATGTCCGGCGATGTGGTAGACAAGAGGACAAACGGACCAAAAATTTCATTTTTCGAGGAAAAGTCATTCTTTATAAAAAAATTTGCTTGCTGAAAAAATACGATTCTCGATGCAAAAAAATCATATTTGTATACCGGATGTCCAAAAAGTTAAAAATTGAAATTTTTTACACAAGTAAAGTACCCTTATTTTAAGGTTTTTAGCAAATTGTTATTTGAGAAAATTGTTTCAAACCATCATATCTTGTAAGATATTGGTATAAGGCCAATATCTTAATTGGCTTATGGTCCTTTTGTCTTCTTGTCTACCACATCGCCGGACATACTGTATAAATGTTGATGTTTAAAGGTTTAAGACAGGTTTTTTATGTTTCAGAAATGGAATGGCATCTCATCCACCATACCTACCCCTAAGTAGCCTAAGCCTTTTATGCCAATACAAAATAGATTTTCTATTTCCAATTTTTATGATTTCTTTCAACGAAAGTTTTACTTAGGGTCATGTAAGGGGCGAGGTACAGATAAAGCATAGTGCAGAGGTAAGTAATCAATATGATCTAACTTATAAAACTGATGATTATAATAAAAATTAAAACAAAAGGTATTTCGACAAACTTTTTTCTGGGATATTAAAGGGGATATCTTGTATTTAACATATATTTTTAAAATTAGGCTCTGGGTTTACGGTGTTTTTATTTTACAGAAGTTCTGCACAAACAAACCCTACATCAAGAAGACGTTAAGTCATGATTTGTTATGAAAAGGTTCCACCATGCCCGACAAAGACTGTAGACGGAGAAGAAAAAATACAAAGTTGATGGAAAAGTTCTTTATTTTTGTACCTACAGCTATGTGTGTTTTATTATAATAAATATAGTTATATTAAAACTAAAATATAAAGTATTTTGTATTTTTTACTGGAAAACGGTGAATCGTACAGAAAAAAGTCAAGAGACCAAATTTGTTCTAAATTAAATGGGGATATTAAAAACATCTTTTATTTTAGAAAAAAACAGTTGCGCACCATTTTTCTTAAAAAATATTCCAAACAAATCTGATACGGACACTGGTAATTTTTAAAAATAATTTCTCATCAGAAAATGTCTTTTGCTGCTTAAAAGCAGTGTACAAAATATCAATGAAATATCAAGAGTGGTTTGGAAATTAGGATAAAAAAACAGTTTATTTTTTAGAATTTCAACACCCTGTATCCCGGAAAGGAAGCGTTTCCGGACATACGTTTATATCGAAAATTAGGGCTTAATTTTGACGTAAAATATATCATAAAAATTTGGTGAATTAATTTTAGAACACCCTGTATTACTACCATATTTAGTGAAGTGTCTTAATATATCAGGGTAATTCAGGAGGAAAATTAAAAAAAAAGATTGTAAAATATTATATATAAAACATATTTTTTAAGTTTATTATTTTTATCAGATTTATGTAATAAAATGCCACATTTTTTTCTTTTTTGATTTTCTCCGATTATTAATTAGGTACCTACTTAAAAAAGAATTCAATCACAATAATAATAATAATGTATTTATAAAGGCATATCCAAAGGCTAAAATTACTTGATTTTACTCCCCACACTACTCTGTTCAAACAGCAATACACACAAATTAATAAAGTATCTCCAATCTTAATCCAAAAACAAAAAACAACAGCACCAAACTTAAATAATTAGAACAAACATACAACAACGATTATACAAACAATAAACAACCAAAATGCAAAATGAAAATACCGCCAACTCAACGGTACGTCAACAGTCAACCGTGATCGTCGATAAGAATTCGTTCGTGGACACATGCACATGCGCGAGGCTTTAAAACCGATAGTTGGGGTCTGTACCCAGACGTTTGTTATCAAATTGGGAGAGAGTTCTTACATCTCCCCTTACTCGTGCCGCTACCGGACACGAGCATAATATGTGTTCTGGTATCCCCGTCTCCTGAAAAGTATGACGAGTAGACGATTAGATCTGACATGCCCTCTTCTCCTGGTATAGTGACATGGGTAGCTACCAGGTCCTTGTTACAGAAACCAGATGTTCCTTCTGAGGCCGTTTCTTCGGCCTTCCCCTAAGACAACGGTTCTATCTGCTTTCTGTTTAAAGCCAGGAAACCCTTTTTCCTATAAAAGCAGTTCTTTTGAATTCAGGGATCCCTTTTTTTTAAGCACCTTGGTTTTTTCGGGAATTTTGGTTAGCCCCTTTCCCTGTAAAAAAACCAAGCGGCCTGTTAAGAAATTGGGGGGGCACCTTTTGAAACGGATTCATCCGGGTTTCCCGGTCCGGCGCACCTTTTGTCTTTCTTATGGAACCCCTTGAAAGCACCCCTCAAAACCGGGGGTTTTTTTTATTTTGTTTTTCGGTCAGCGCACCTTTTTTTTCCCCTGTTTTTTTAAAATTTGTTTTTTTCCACTTTTTTGCTTTTTAATAGGGAAGTAATTTTTAAAATTTTAATTTGACACCCTTTAAAACCCCGGGCAAAATTACGGGAGTTTTAAAGGCTAAAAAATACTCAGAGGTTTTTTCCGCTCTTTGTATTTTCAAGGCCCCCCAAAATTAAAAAGGGCCACCCCCGTTTAAGAAAACCGGAAAAGGGGTTCCAAAATATTTAGAAAAGGTATTTCAAAATAAAAAAACCGTGAGTTAAAAAACCTTTTTTTTATTTTTGTCTTACAATTTTTGAAATTTCCAAAAAACTCCCTTCCAAACGTTAATTTACAAAAATCCTACTGGAAAAAAAAAACCAACCACCATTTCGGACTGAAAAAAGCTTTTTTTGGGTAATAAAATCTTCTTTTTGTTAACTATATGGAATAAATAATATATTATATTATAAAAACTGTAATTCTGCTTTTTTAAAGTTCAGTAAAATAAGTTGTTTTTGCTCTATCCCCCTCAACGCGATTAGCTTGTTGTTTTTAAGTTAACCGATTTCGCATTTTTAAAAAAATTGGTTGTTTCTGTCAATCGCCGATATTTGCGTTTTTTTTTCAACGTTTGCTATCATTTTTTTTTCAATAAGGTTTTTTTAAAAACCACCGGTAGGATATATCGCTCCCCCCTAATTTTAAAAACATTTTAAAACCCAAAAAAAAATAAATATAAAAACTTTTTATTATGCGGTTTTTTTAAGTTTAATTATTATACTATTGAATGCCGTCCAAATTTTTTTTTAATTATTATAAAAATTTTTTAAATATTTTTTTAAAAAAAAAAGGTTTTAATTCGGTTCCTACTGGAAAAAATTTTTTTTAATATTTGTTTTGAAGCCAGTTTTTATATTTTTGGTTTAAAAATTTTTTTAAAAAAACCCAATTCCTTTTTTCAAGGCAAAAAACGAAGGATAAATATTAATTTTTTTATTTCTTTTTTTAAATTAGTAAAATATAAGTCTCGAAAAAAAAGGGGACAGTTTAAAATTACCTAAAATATTTAAAAAAAAAAAAAGATATCCCCTAGGGGTTTGGGGGTTCTAAAATCAAAAAAAACTCAATTATCTTAGCAACAAATGTTTTGATCATTTTTTTAGCCCTTTTTTTTTAAATTAAGAAATTAAAAAAACTAATTTTGCATTGACAGAAATAAAAAAAAAATTTTTTTTGCAAAATTTTATAAAAAAATTTAAAAAAGCTTTTTTAAAATTTTTTTGATTTTTCTAAACAATAAAAAAATTTTTAAATGGGAAAATTGTTTTTTTTTCCCAAAAAAAATTTTTAAATTCCTCAAAAAACCCCGGGGCCGGCCAACCCCCCCCCCCCCTTGCCCTTTTTTCAAAACTTTTACAATTGGAATTCCCCTTTAAATTTAACCCTTTAATTTAAAATTAAATAAAAAAATTTCAGATGGGTTTAAAGTAAAATTTTTGGAATAAAAATTTATTTGGATTAATTTTTGTAAGGTTTTTTTAATTTTTTGCAAAAATTAAACCCTTAAGGTCAACCCCATTTAAACCTTTTAAAAAACCAGAGGAAAAACCCATTTGCATGGGGCAGGGGGGGGGCCGGTTTTTTGAGGTTTCCATTAGCTAAAATTTGGGAATATTTTTTGGGTAAAAATTTTTCCCGAAAAAATTGTTTTAAAATTTAAAACATTGCTGAAATTTTTTTCCAAAATTTTTAAATTAAAAAGTAGGGATCCATTAAACAAGAAGCTTTAAAAAAAACCTGTCTACTTACAAAAACTCCCATCGATAAGGGGATTATTATTAGTGAAAAAAATTTAACAAAAAAAAAAAACGTAGTGATTTTTAATTCACCCCATAGACAATAGTGATCAGGGGCCCAATAAGAAGGGAAAAAATTTTTTTAAGAAAGCGGAGTTATTCCCCCCCTTGGGGAAACTGAAAAAAAGGTTTTACGAAAGAAACCAATATAAATATTAGCCAAAAACCCCCCTAAATTGTTTGTTAAAAAGGGGTTTAAAATTTGCAAAATAGACAAAAGACAAGTGTAATGGAATCCAAAAAATTACGCACTTGGGGGTTTTTTAAATTTTTTTTTAAGAAATTAAAAAAAATAGGTTAGAAAATAGATCCAAAAATTTAACCTTTTTGGAAAAAAAGGTTCGATACACAAGACACCCCTATTCCCCAAAAGGTGGGCTGATTCCGTCAAAACTGTCGACGAAAAAAACCTTCAAAAAGGGGGAAAAGAAACCCCTTTTAAAACTGGTTCAGAAGACGGATTTGTCCCAAATTTTTTGCTGTTGTCTGCAAAGAATATTAAGGATACGTGCAGAAAAAGGTAAGTAAAATTTTGGTTTTTTATTAGTAGTAACTTTATTAAAATTATTTAGTTTAACAAAAATATAAAAAGAACGGGGAAAATAGGGGGATATTTTACTAACTGCCTTATTTTAAAGCTGTATGAATGGGGTGGAATAAATTAAACTTTTTTTAAAAAAATTTTTTCAGGGGGTTTAGTTAGAAAAAAACTTGTTAAAAACCGCCCCATCTTTAATTTTGGGGTTTTTCGTGGGCCCCGAACCTGTTTTAAGGGTTTTTTTAAAAACCAAAGACATTTTTTAATGCCTATGAAAAATAATTTAATAAAAACATAATGACTTTTTAAAATTTTGAGTAACAGCTAAATATTTGATTGGGATACTGCTCGGACTTTCGATTTTTGTTGACAAATAATATTACCTTTAGAAAAACTATTGTAAAAATTTTTGAGCAAATCAACCCTTAATTCTTTAAAATGAATTTAGTGCATAAATGGATAATATCAGGCTGAAAAAAAAAACTTTTTTCAAAAAATTTTTTAAAAAATGCCTTTTTTAAAAAAAATCTGTTTAAAACAAGTTCAAGTCCAAAAGAAACCTAGAAATAAAAATAAGCGCTCGCTTTTTAAAAGATGTTTTAAATCGGGGCGCCCTTTTTACGCCTAAAAAAAGATTGAAAAAACAGGTTTTTTCGATCATCAAAATGCAGTCCTTTTTCCGACCGCCTATTTTTGCAATTTCTTTGGGGATTTATTCCCATCGATGACTAGTTCCAAGAATAAACCTTTTTCCTTTTTTGGATAGGTTTTGAATGAAAATTTAATATCATCGGTGGTTTATATTTGTTTTTGTCTTTTTTTAGAAAAAGCAACAAAACAATATTGTTCTTCATTATAAACAAAAGAACAACGTTATAAATAATACACTCGCATCGAATCGGTGCGCGCCGAATTGAATGGCGTCAAATTGTCCTCAGCGCCGAATGGGCCGCGCCAAAATGGTGGTACCGAGTAGTACCTTATCCCTCTATTTGCTTGCAATGTTATAAAAAAAATCAAGTTTCGTTTCTAATCGACGTATATTCGTATACGTAGATTATTCTTGTTGTTTTCACTAAATTAGTGCTGCGGTGCCTCAAGGCTCAACTCCTTTTATTCTTATCAGTAACGATCTTATCTCTTCTCGATTATTCCCATTTATAGTTCTACTGATGCTAATTTTTTTATTGTAATATTCTTAATTGCATTTGTTAAAGCCCTATTTTTTACGGTTAGGACGTGACGCGTCATTTTTTTCTTTTTTAGGTATTGAGTTTTTAATAGCGTGTTGTGTTTTGCAAGTCAAACTTAAAAGGTCAAAAAACTTTATTTTACATAAAAAAATAAATGCAATGGAAATTTTAGTTAACAAACCAGTAAAGGTATGTTTCCTTCCACGCGGCCGCCGCATGCGGCTAACGCACTACGTTAGCCGCAAAGCACTCCTACTCATGTTTTTAAATGTGCCTGGTTTGTTCCGAGCGGCCGCCGTATGCGTCCGGTGTCAACGACTGCGATTGATGCGACTGGACTGCTGAAGAAGCAGTGTAGCCGCAGTCGTGTGTGCGTCTGATATTTTGTTTGTGTTGTTTTGTGAGGAACGTCCGGTGTTTTTTTTTAATTGTTAAAAATTGAAACTTTATTTTTTAAATGAGGTCCTGATTTTATGACTTTTTTAAAGAGCTTTAAAAATCCCAAATCCAATGATGTTTGCATATTCAAAAAATCAGTTTAATTTTTCCCCCAAAGATCCCAAAAATATATTGTCTGACTCTCTCTAACATATGGTTTCTTATGAAAATTGCCATTAATATAATTTTGAATAATTGCAATACATTATTGGTTTTGGGAACTAAATAGCTCCTAAAATACATAATAAAAAATCCAGGGCCGTATTAAAAAAAAACAGTTGATGATGGCAGCTCAAAGACGAAACGTCGGTGTATAAATCTAATAACACTTTCTTGTAGAACAGAAAAAGTAGCAATGAAAATGTAAAAGTTATTTTGTTACATTCATTCAAATAAAGTCATGAAAAAATTAAAACGAAATCGCGACTAATCGGTTTTTTACAAAAGTAAGTATTTAAAAATTTTAAAGTTCTAAGGTGGCATTTTGATTAGAATCATATTGCGCAACTTTGCCTTCATTTAAGACTCGAATTTGGTACACCCTGTACAGATTTACCTTAATACAATGGCTAATTTTTCCTCTGGGGTTATTGGATATTCAACTCTGTTGTATGGCTTTATATCGTCTTTTATTAAGTCAAGAATAAAACTAAACTATGCTTTATTCAGTTTTTGGTTCAGACTATATTTTCTAAATTTTACTTCATCCTGTTGCAGATGTCGATTTATTAATGTAGTATAACAACCCTCATCGCGTATTTGCTGAAATATTGGATTTATAGGGGCATTGCTATGTTTCAGGTTGGCTAATTGTAATAGTATTTCGTCATCCTCTTTTTCTTCTAATAATAAATATATTGCTAAATCATCCATCACGACTCTTACCAAATATTATTCCCTTTACACTTATAATTTTGCTATCGCGAGTTTGAGCCGCGGTCCTAAGAAACCACCTGATTAAACGGCGCCGCATGCGTTAGTCGATTGTTATCGAGGCCCGCGTGGAGGAACCACTTAATTTGATATTGAAACCTGTTTTAACTCTATAAATAACAATGTTATTTATGGGTTTTTTCCAAAGAGGAAATTAAATTTGTTTCTAATATTTGTTTTATATCTCATATTAAAATCAGCATATATTGTACAGCAGTGACATGTTTGGCAAATCAATTTAAAATAAATGGAAATATTTGAAATGCAAAAAATTGCTCGGCCTATTTACAAGCGAGCACATTAAAACGTTTGTCATATGATAATTATGGATTTTACAAACTGTACATACTAATAAACCTTTCGTTTTTTCAAACAAATCGAAGCTGGACACCATAAATTGCTTGTTTTAAATATTATTTTTAGACATAAAAATTTTTTAATAAATTTGTAGGAACAAGACAGTTTTATTTTAGTAAAATTTAATAAAAGCAAATACTTATTTAATATGTTAATTTTGCGCAATTTGGATTCCATATTAAAGCTTTAATCAACAAATAGATGATCGATCCAACTTAAATCTTAGTCAGATTTGCCGATATTAATAATTACTACCAGCTTATGAGTGGGTACAAAGTCAACACCAAAGACGTACAAAAATATATGCACTTTTATTACATTAAAACTGTTTGAGACTGGCAACAATGTATTGACCATATATCGGTCCATCCATTAACGACTCCACGGAAAGCCTATCAAAATCAGTATCAAAAACAGCTGTAAAAACTCGTGATAGCATCTTGAAATTATGACGTTTCAACGCGACGGGACTCCGAAAATAAGGCGAGAAACCCATTTTTCATCAATGAAAGTTAAACGCAAGGAAACGCAATTATAATCGAAGTTTAAAAAAAGAAAAAAAAATTTTAGGATTCTTAACTATGAGTTTAAAAATTTAAAAATCGTAGACGTACGCCATATTAGGTTCTTAAATTTCATTAGCGAGGTTTTTTTTTTTAATAACCTATTTAAACGTTTAACTTCTGGAATAAATAACTCTTTTAGATATATTGTAAAAATTAACACATGTTTCATATATTTTATTATAAACTCCTAGGTTCTACGCAGGGGTGGCTTTACGCAAAGGCTAAGTAGGCTGAAGCCTAGGGCGGCAAATTTATGATTAATTTAAAAAAAAGTATAATTCTAAATTAATGAAAAATATTTTTTTAATATTTAACAAATAGATGAAAAAATCCCTGCCAAATTCACTTCATTTTTATAAGAATTACTAGTGTAGTTGACATTCTTTAAATGCAAAATTTTTCGTTCTGATATCCAAAAAATATTGACATATTAGGGCGGCAAAAATATTAGCCTATGGACGGCAAAAATATGTTAGCCCATACTAAAAGTAAAAACGGCCCTGGTTTACGTAGTACTTAAATTCCTAAAATAACGATTGAAGCTATATTGGGTTTACTATGCTTTTTCACAAAAAGTACAACAGTAAATTTGCATGTCCATATTTTTTTAAATACCAACCATTTACTTGCTTGCCTTTTGTTATAATCATTTTTAATAAATATTTTAAATATATCTCGTTTTTCACTTTCCGTAAAGCCCATTATTAAATTAGCATTTATTAAAAGCTTGGTAACGTCAAAATTCCTAATAAAACCGATTCATTTTAAGTTTTTTTTTGCGGGGCCAATTTTTAAAATTTAAAAACCTTTCCGTCTTTTTACACAAAACTTTAAAAAACTATATATTTGCGGAATAGAAATTAAAAGTTCTATAAAACTAAAAAATAACAGGGGATTCCATAAAAAAAAGACAACTTTAGATGAAATCGTCATTTTTACCACAAAATAATCTATAAAGTACTCTGCAATTTTTATATTTACATTTTTTTTGTAACTCGTCAAATTAATGAGATAGATGTACAAATATTTAGCTTTGTAAGTCTTCTTATTTATTTGTAGACATTGAACCATTAGTATGTATGTAACTGCCTTAGTTCTTCCCCCATTTTGACAATTATTAGGGGGGGTTTCAAAGGATCTATAATTATCTATTTTGCATTTTTCAGATTTAAAAGAATCTTTTAGCAAATTGCAGACTTTACGATGCTTTGCCACCTAAATAAAGGCAACAAAAGTTTTCCCAAAAATTAGTTGCAATTCAAACGCCATATTTTAAAAACACCGACAAGTAAAAGTTACCATAACCTGGTAACCTAATTATTAACAAAAATGTGAAAACTGACGATTGGCATTTTACAGGATGTGTTTCAATACTTTATACCACTGCAACTCGTAGATCGGGTTAAGTTAGTCCAGGTGTAAACTTTAAGAGCTGATAAGTTTATTAAGGGTAACAAAAAGTTAACTTTTTGCCTTAACATTTACATACTCTTTCAAAAACTGAAAAAATTATTATTGTCTCTTCGGTAGCCTAGTGGACAGGGTATCTGCTCGCCACGCCGCGCCGGCGACCTGGTTTGATCCCCAGCCGGGGAGACATATTTATGTAGTAGTTATTTAAAATAACGTCCGTAGTGGCACTACCGCGTTGCCTAAAAGGTGCCGTAAAATGCAATATTATCATGTTTCAGTGCTTGGACAACGTTGACGGAACATGGAAAAAACTGAGTGAAACATCAAAAACCCGTCACTTACGGTACTCTAGTAAAGTCTGGCAAATATATCTGTGACAGCGAAAAGAATTCGAACTATTTCGAACGAAAGTATGTGTATGTGCCAAGCTTAACTACAAGAAAGCAATAGTACTGGTCAAGTAGTAATTTTAATTTTAAAATCAATTTTTTTACAATAACAAAATATAATATTGGAAAAAGCTAAAAATTTAATGTGGTTGTTTTGTAGTTTAATTTTTATTTAATAACTATTTTGTTTTATAGTAAATATTATAATAGGTAATTATTTTCTAAAGATCTTATCGACTTTGGCTAAACTGGCAACATCAAAGAAAAGGCATGTCCACTTGCGTCCTAGACGAACCTAATTGGTAGAGTTTGTCACATGTTTTGTTACTTGTGGGGTAAATTGAAGCGTAATTGAAAGTGTTATCCATATTTTTGCTTCCTTTCTTGGAATATCGAATATTGAAATATTCAGTGTCGGAGGACGAAGGTTTTATCTTTACTTTTAAGTGTTTTGTGAAATTTGTAAGTTTGGTGTGATCTTAAATAAGTTTTTGTTTTCCCACCTTGTACATAGATTTTGTGGAAATTGTAGAAATTTTGGTCTATTATCCTTCACTGTGAGTTTTTAGTTAAACAGGGTGTCCTATACTAAAAGATATACTGGGTGTCTGCTAATTAATGGTACATGGAAAAATGACTTCCTACTTGGAATTTAATCATATTTGTCTATACCAAAAGTTGATATGAACTGAGATACAGGGTGTTAAAATTAAAACTTCGTTTTTGTTTTTCTTTAATAATTTTGTGCAGAATAAGGTTTTTTACAAAATTTTGCAATTACAGGGTTTTTTGAGAACGAAGAATTATTTTTTTGTGTAATTATTTAGTGCACCCTTTCCATGTAATTATTAATGATTTGCAAATATATATTTTTAAGATGCTTTGAAAACAAATAAACGTAATAGAGATGCAATTGTATAAAACCGCCTGTTGTTTTTTTTTTTGATAATGGTAAATAGCTTTGTTGGATAATGTTTAATTTTTAAGTTTATCGTAAGTTAACTAATAAAACCGACATAATAGTAGTTTTTAAAATTTACGCGCAGGAAATATTTTATGGACGAGAGTCCAAATATATTGGGAAATCTACCGAATCAAGCACATCCTGGTTTTAAAGATCTTCAAAAATTTTACGGCCGATTCAGAAAAATTTACTTTTTTTTTCTTAAACGGAATTTCCCCGGCGCTTGGGACTAAGTTCCCGAACAAGAAGAGGAAATTCTGGTTCGCGTAGCTGAAAATTGGGGAAAAAGCCCGTTCTGCGGAACTATCCTTTTTTCAACCTTTTTTGAAGAGGGGGTTTTATCCGTTTTCAATTTTTTTATGAAAAAAATATGAAAAAATATTGTTTTCATTGCTGTTAAAAAAAACAAAGAAACCGGGGGAACTTGATAATAAGGCAACCCCCTTGTCACTAAATAAAGACTAAGCAATTCGCTTTAATTTCGAAACTTTTACCCGAATAAAAATATAGCTTTGCCCCCTTTAAAAGTAAGT
The DNA here is from genome assembly GCA_019359885.1 of Listronotus oregonensis. Lineage (NCBI taxonomy): Eukaryota > Metazoa > Arthropoda > Insecta > Coleoptera > Curculionidae > Listronotus > Listronotus oregonensis. Next base: position 34,854 of record JAHBCN010009374.1, read on the forward strand.
GTGTGCCTTTTTAGGTATTTTTAAAAAAATTCTTTGATATTTATCAAACATAATAAATAAAGAAAATTGCTTAAAATTGGGAAAAGATAATACTACAGGGAACATAAAGTGACGTTTTTTAAAAATGTTTTTATTTTTCATTGCAAAATATTACAAAAATTAAAAAAAACTATTAAAAAATCAATTAGTTTATAAAGTTATTTTTTTTTTTTAAATTCCCAGAAATATTTTGTAAAATTTTACTGATAGCCCTTAAATGCCTTAATTTTGATATGACCAAAATTTAAAATATATTTAAAACAAAACAAATTATAAAAATATCCTGAACTTTTAGAAAAGAGCACGGCTGTGTTTTTTTTTATTATAAGCTATGTTTATTTACAACTACCTTCCCCACCGACGCCGCGTTGTTACATATATACTTGCCTTACTATACTTAGGTATAAATCCTTCATGAGCTGTCATAAAAAAAAAAAAAAAAAAAAAAAGTTAGATAATATCCACCCACAGAAGCTAATAATTTTTTAACAAGCACCGGCGTTACAATGAAACACTATACCTGGGTTTAGTTTATTTCTAGTTTCCTAAACCCTAGTAAATTTTCATTATGCACAATTAAAAATATCATCTAAAATTTATCAGATATGCAGATGTGTCAATATTAATATCTTTAGGGGAATATATTAAACAAGAACGATTCCGTTATAAGAGTAACTAGGCAACTTACTACTTCTGTCTATTTACAAACATATTTAATTCA
>JAHBCN010009375.1:0-17500 GCA_019359885.1 Listronotus oregonensis
CAGCTGCTGCAACCAAAATAAAAAATATGCCTTAATTCTCCGATTATCGATCTTGTAATCAGGCTTGCTTTAAATTTGTTGTGGTTTGTATGGATTAAAAAGTGTTTTTTGTATTTTTAGAGATAAACAACGTCTTTACCATTATTATACATGATTAGAAAGAAAAAGGGAAGTTTCGTTCTATTACTAAGATGGAATTTATTAAAGCTGAAGTATCAGAAACAACACAGATCGTTAAAACTGAAGGGGACTCTGAACGGGATCTTTGGTAAGGAAAAAATATTATATTGAATAGAAAGCTAAAAGTCTAGTCCTGGTCGGTTTTGGTTTTTCTAAATACAAATATGTAGTCAACCATTTATTCTTTTTTTTTTTTTGATATCTCCAAAGTTATGTTTATTAGATACCTACTTTGCTAAGTTTAGCAACCACAAAAAGAAATTGTAAACACAACATTTTTTTCTAGAAAGGGGCCCGCTGATTTTGACCAAATTTGATACTATTTTTTGGGGCGCTGACCCGAATCTGAAAAATATTTGGGGGAAACGTTTCGTTTTCGAGATATTTATCATCAAACTTGAAAGTCAAACTAACCTCATTTACACTATATTTCCCCTTTTTTTTGTACACAATTTTTAAATTTTTTAAATAAAGTGGCTCACAATATTTTATAAACACCTTTTAAAAACTTTTTTTTGTTTTTTTACACCTTTTTCTTATTAAATTCCCAAAGTATCACTTTCAAACGGGGCGGCCATGTTGTATATATTTATACCTGGTTGCGCTTTGAAAGTAATTTTACAATTAAATTAAAAATGGTATAAAATAAATATAAAAAAAGTTTTTAAAAAAGATTTTATTAACTATTGTGTTCCAATTTAGTGTAAAAATCAAAAATTCTGTACAAAAATGGAATGTGTGAGGTTATTTTTTTCCTTTGATGAGGATATCTCGAAAACCTTTCCCCAAAAAATTTTCATATTCTGATCGCCCCCTTATCCAAATTTGGTCAAAACGGAGCCATGGAATTTTAACATTTTGTTCATAAAAAAATACTAATGATAAATAAGTAAAAGGTAAAATTTTGCAATATACTGAGTATTTTCCTATAAGGAAGCATGGTCTTAGAGCGGTTTTTCACATACAAATAACATTTTTTTTATTTTTAAAAATTTTTTTGGGTCTAAACGGATGACTCCTTTTTTATAAACCAAAATTCTGACAAATTAAAAACCTATTTGGGCCGTACGATTTGTCACAGCTGCTAAGGCCCCGGTTTCTGTCTGAGATATCTTGGCTAACCAAAGTTGAAAAAAATTTGACATTTTTAATTTTTTATAACTCGAATTAAGGTTATGTTTAAATTGTTTTGCACGGTTTATGTTAAAAAACCAACGTTTGGCCAAACCAACGAACTAAGGGGCCTTGAGTTCTTGGGGCCCAAATAACGTCGAACATGAAAACCAGTGCTTGGCAAGCCGAAATTGGTGTTCAATTAAACAACAGCTCTGGTCGAAACTAACTTTAACTTAGGTAAGAAAAGTGGTTGTTCGTAAACAGCTATTGTATACTTTTAAGAAGTTTTTAAAAGTGAAAGAATATCATTGACATTTAAAATTTATTGAAAAAAATAATAATAAACTGTCTTTGTTAGTTTTATTTTTCTTAAGAGGTTTTAAAAACGCTACCGTATTTCAGCCATCATTAAAATTTTTTTTATTGGTACCCCATTTTGCTTAATTAGCCTTTTTCCTCTGAAAACTCAGAAAATATCCGCTAGGGGCAGCATCGGCGGGGGTACAAATAATTTAAATTCTATATTGACAGCAACGTAAAATGTACTGAACTAAAATCAAATTAACCCAAATGCTCCCCGGGGGAAAATTAAAAATTTTTAAAAACACAAGATTATCATTTCCGGGACCTAAAATGATGGTTTGCATGTTGTAGTTTACCCGCGTTAGGTAATAAAAATGTCTTGTTGAAAGGGTTATTGATTTATAAACATCCGCGAGTTTATAGGTTTCTTTGCTTTTTTTTAAAAGCCCCCATGACTCCTTATATAAGCTTTCCAGCATCACAAACGTCCCCAGTTCGATTCTACCCGCTTCAAAAACTTTTTTTATTAAAAACAAACTTTTTTTTTTTTTAAAACATTTTTAATAAAAAAAAATTTTTAATTAGAATCGAACTCGGGTTTTAATAAAAAAAGTTAAATTTTGTGGGTAACTGGTCTTTAAAACACTTGCTCTATTTCGAGAACTCCGGCTACGCCGTCGTGCTTGAAAAATCGTCCGTGATTTAAAGACCTTAATATCCAATAAACAAAATTTGGTAATTGTCTCAAATGTTGCCCTTCTCCAGTTTTTTTGGGGCGCTGATTATGAATCTAGTTTTTTGGTAACGTTTCGTTTTCGAGATATTTATCATCAAATTTGAAAATCAAACTAACCTCATCCCCCTTTCTAAGGTGACCAGACGTCCCGCTTTTGGCGGGACAGTCCCGATTTTTCACAATTTGCCCCGCGTCCCGCGACATTTTTCAAAAGTCCCGACTTTTAAAATTAGGTTAAATTCGACAAATTCTTGTAAAGATTTTTACAATATTTTAAAAAAATTTAACAATCTACTGATTGTGAAACAAATTCACTGAAATAAAAAATATGTCAAGAAATAAAATATTATAATTTTTTTTATTTTTATAAATTGTACTTATTTTAAAAATAAAAAAATACTACGAAATTATTTTTATTCTGTATGAAAATTTTTGTTGATACCCCCTCCCTCCTTCAGAGTTGTCCCGCTTTGCCCATCTTAAAATCTGGTCACCTTACCCTTTCCCCCTTCTTTTAGTACACAATTCTTAATTTTTACACTAAAGTGGCACAGAATATTTTATAAACACCTTTTAAAACCTTGTATTTTTATTTATTTTACATTTTAATTGCGAACTTTCAAGTTCAAAGGCAGCAGCCATATTTGTTTATAAAATACCTAGTGTTTACATGGTTGCGGGATTTAACCTGTAAATGGAGGGTTTTAATTAAAAAAAAAAGTTAAATATAAAAAAAGTTTTTTTTAAAGGGGTTTTTTAAAAAAGTTCCTTTGTGTGAAAAAAAATTTTCAAAAAAAGGAAGGATAGTGTAAATAAGGTTAGTTTTTTTTCCCTTTTATAAATATCTCAAAAAAAACTTTCCAAAAAATTTTTTTTCAGATTCGTAATCAGCGCCCCAAAAAACCCCCGTATACCAAATTTGGTCAAAATCGGAGAGAAGGCAACTTTCGAGACAATCACCCCAAATTCCACTGTAATACCCCTTACCATACCATATTGGAGCCAGGTTTATATGTCAGATTCAATATGTGAAAATTGTTGATATGAAATTTTTATGCAAATTTGTATAATTTGTTCTATGTATATTATTTTTTTTTTAATTTTTATTATATAGGGTAATTCCTAATCTGAGACTTTTTTTTTAATTGTGTATAAAACTCGTTAAAATAAGCAACTTAAAAAAAAATAAAAAATTAATTTTAATTTTAAATCATTGTTAAATTTGCGAAAATGGCACAATCCAAAAACAAAAAATACGTGGATATGTTTCTTATTTATGGAGAGTGTCGCTAATCTGCTAACGTTGCTTCGAGATGTACGCGAGACGGTGTCCCTTGCGGGCTCATTTTGGACCCAAGTACTCGGGTGAATGCAAGTTAGGTCGGTGTAAGTAAAAAAAAAGTGTGGAAAACATTGCGGGAAAAATCACGTTCAATGTGTCCAAGCACTACAGCCCAAAGACTTCGTGGGCGGTGACAACTTACTTAAGACCGGACTGTATTCGACACACTAAATGAATGTAAGTTTAATATTTTTTAGTATTTTGAAAAAATTCATTTAAAAAAGTTGTTTATTTTAATGATTCTATATACAGTGAAAAAAAAGCGTCAACTTTAGGAGATCTTCTAATGTTTTGAAACAGAGATATTTATCTGGCTATAAATATATTTTAGCTGTAACTCACCCTTGTAAAGTTGAAAACATACCGGAGGGTGAGGAAATAAACCCAGGATATTTAAATAAATTGCCTGTTAAACATGAAGAAATTGAGCTTAAGGAGACAGTGAGTAACTGTAAACTTATTTTATTTATAATAATAATATTTAACTTTTTATTGTCTATAAAAACATTTTAACATTGAATCTATAAGGTATTATTATATATATATATATATATATATATATATATATATATATATATATATATATATATATATATATATATATATATATTCTAAAGCATCAGTTCTTTAACATCAGACGCTCGACAGCAATAGTTGTACAATAGCCGATTATTTGCGACCAAAAAGTTTTTTTAAATAGTTATTAATAATGGATGTTTACGAACTGGAAGACAAAATTTAAATTATTGAATGGAATCACCGTGGAAATCCTGTTAGGGGAATCAGGGGAATTATTTAATAATTTATTTCTTTCCAGGCCGACTCACGATTTCCACTATTTACCGGAGTCATTAAAAACTTTCTGACATTTGGTTGTTTAACTCCAAGAAAACATGAACATGATAGTGCCTCAAAAAAAAAGCAACAAAGGAAATAGCTAATTATGTTTAAGTGGCAAGTATGTTATTAAAATCCTATAGTTTCTATTAATACAATTGCAGGACAGGTTTTTTTTGAGCAGAAGATCAGTGGAAAGAGTGCTGAAAAAATTGATACCGATCCTACAAAGTAAGAAAAATAATAATTTTCTGATAAGTCATTTAGACGAAGGCAATTTTTTTTGAAACTGTAATGAAATGAAAAATAACAATGAAATTTTATAAGAAACATTGTTTTTACTGATGAATTATTTTCATGCTAACTGGTCTCCCCAACGATTTTTTCTCTGAGGTCACGTAAAATCATAATTTATGTTTTCAGGAGAATAGGGCTAATAATCTACAAAATTGCAATTACAAATTAGGGTGGGAATTTAGGATTATTACCCTTAACATTAAGCAAATGTCAGAAGGCGTTTTATGACAATCTTAGTTATTATTGTTTGGCTCAAGAAGGTGGTTTTATTTGATCATCTTTGATAACAGAAAAAAAAGAGTTTTCTTTTTTATTCTATGAATGCACATTAAAATTATTTTCTTAAAAATATCTTCAACGTTCCATTATTTATTTGAGAAAAATTATTTTATTTATTAAGAAAAGCTATTTGGTTTTAACTAATTTAAATTTATGACTGATGAAATCAGATCGAAGTCGGTTGACGCTAAGCTAACTCCTGCTACGCCTATAAACACTGCATCCTCTTTCCTACTGAAAAGAAAATAAAAACGTGGCCAGCAACTATCACCCGCACTCCCCACCACTCGCCAAATGCGCCACATTGAAAACGAGACGGAAGTTGAGATGCAAACCACAAAATTATTGACAATTGTTTTAAAGTCAGTTTATCAAGTGTCCAGGACCACTCCTGTTCACAGTGATTGCCTTTACTGTATATATATATATATATATATATATATATATATATATATATATATATATATATATATATATATATATATATTATATATATATATATATGTATATATGTATATATATATATATATATATATATATATATATATTATGTATATGTATATGTATATATATGTATATGTAATAATAATATATATATATATATTAATAATAATATATGTATATGTAATAATATGTATATATATATATATGTATATGTAATATATATATAATAATATATATATATAATAATAATAATAATAATAATAATAATAATAATAATAATAATAATAATAATAATAATAATAATAATATGTATGTAATAATAATAATATATATAATAATATGTATGTATATATATAATAACAATAATAATAATAATATATATATATGTATGACATCATATGTGGTATAATAATAATAAAGCATATGACATATTATATATATGATAATAATAATAATAACTATGTAAGCAATAGTAATATATATATATATATATATATATATATATATATATATTATATATATATATATATATATATATATATATATATATATATATATATATATATATATATATATATATATATATATATATATATATATATATATATATATATATATATATATATATATATATATATATATATATATATATATATATATATATATATATATATATATATATATATATATATATATATATATATATATATATATATATATATATATATATATATATATACTATATATCCAGAATAAAATATGCTCAATAAGTCAAGTCACAATCCAGTAACTAAAGTAAAGAAAGTATCAAGTATAAAATTTTTAATTAAACTTTACCAAACAATATGCAAGCCATAAAATATTATGTATATAATTTACAAAAAGAGCGGTTTTGTAATATTTTTTCTATAATTAATAAAACAAATTCAAATTAAGTTTATTAAAAAGCAGGTAATGCTGAATAAGAATAGGTTATGCTGTTAGAGGACTCTTTTAGGAGTTAGAAGAATTTTTTAATTTTGAAATCTATTTATTTTGCTTTAGTGTTGTCTGTAGTATTGTAATTAATTATTATCTTACCAAAGAGAGCTATTCGATATATTTGTGAAGCAAAGTCAAAGACCAATACAGAGCCATTGTTATATCAAAAATAATTTTAACACTTAATTCACCTACAGTATGACTCAAGTGAAGAGTGAACTTCTGTGAGCACACGGACCAAAATTGAATTTTTCGAGGAAGAGTCATTCTTTATAAGAAAAGTTTGTTTTAGCGAAAGAAAATGGTTGTAAATCAGAAAAATTCATATACAGGGTGTCCCAAAAGTTATTTATTATTTCAAAGTTTTTAACAATGGGCTACTTGTTTGAAATTATTATATCTTTCAGGATATTGGTTTTTGTTAGGTTTAGATAATAATAATTTTTCGGTTTAAATTTGCATTTCACTGAAAAGTTTCGTAGGTATACCTTTGATTTCATATACCTTTTGAAAATTTCTACCTTTCAGTGGTAATTTTTATAAATAAATTCTGACAGTGTCAACCAAAACAGACCTCAGTATCAACTTTTGGATATTTTAATAATTTTTACAAATGTTAACAACCATAGATATATAAGAAAAGGGAGATAAAACTGTTTACAATTATAAAGCAATCAAACATTAATATGATGTCTACCTCTAAGACCACTTGATGGTCAAACGTGTAATCACACATGCACCTTCTTGACGTTGTCCTTTATTGAATTTTGGGATATTACTTATTAATATTTCCTTTTAAATTCTTAAAGGTATATATTGAATCTTTCTTTATAATAATTTATGCAATAACTTAGTAAGCAGCGCCAAATATCTATTTCAAGTTGATTTTATTTTGCTTTATTAATATTTATTCTAAAAATATTCATAACGGAATATTAACTGTCAAGATGGGCAACACTGCTTTTTGTAGTTTATTCATAATTTCGTACTTTAATAAAGGTCATCAGTTATCTTCAGCTAGTAGTGAATTTTTATTTGTGTTGTGAGGCGGTGTTGCATTCATTGTTTAAACTAGCTCAGAGAGAGATTGTGTTTTAAGTGCTTTGGTTATAGATCACACTATAAATATTTGTGTATTATTTCTAATAAACAGACTAGAAAATGGTTGAAGAGTGCCAGGTTTGTGAAAAACTAGATTCTCTAACAAAAAACTTTCGTTTTACAGGTAAGTTTAAACAGTTCTTTTTATAAAACTTCCTTCATTGACATTACCAACTATACTTGAACAAATAACATTTTATTAATACCTTTAATGTTATATTTTTGTAGATTAACAGCAGTTGTTTACTTATTTTAGCGTAAAATTTGATTATATAACTATGAAAAAAATTGTTTAATTATTTGATGATTCTATCTAAAGTTGCCTCTCTCTCTCGATTTGTCAAATTTGGTATACGGGTTTTAGACGCTGATTACGAATCTGCAAAAACTTTTTTGGCAACGTTTCGTTTACGAGATATTCATCATCAAAGTTAAAAATCAAACTAACCTCATTTTCACTATATTCCCCCTTCTTTTTATACACAATTCTTGATTGTTACACTAAAGTGGCACACAATATTTTATAAGCACCTTTCTAAACCTTGTATTTTTATTTATTTTATCTTTTTCCATTAAATATATATTTTAGTAATTTTCTATAGATAAACAGTTTTCGGAAACGAACTTCACGCCATGGTATTCCGCCACGTTACCTATTACTCACTAAACATTTGCGACGTTGCCTGCAGAGAATTTTGTATCGGAAGTCCTTCTCTTACATATTATGAATGTTTGATACACAACAAAAGCCAATTTATGAATGAACGATTATATCTCCCTTTGCTTATATATCTATGTTAACAACGCAACGGAGCAAAGAATACAAAATATGATAAATAGAAACTATGCATGATTATAATTATTTAAGGCCTAATTCACAAAATTAAATCAAAATCAAATAGCTTAAGCTTAACAACAATTATTATGTTCCTATTAGTCAAATACTGCTCCACCATGAAAAACGCATTTTTCCAGTTGGGCTCTAAGATATCCATAACTACGTCGCTTCTAGGGATATTGCTTCTACAGCTTGTATGATTCTTTGTTTCAAAATATCTCATTTTGGTAGGGGGTTTTCCCCCTTACTAACTGTTTGGGCACAAAACATATCCGCTAACCTGAGGTCGGGGCCTCTTGAGGGCCATAAATCTATACCATTTCGCCCGATCCATTTTTGTCCAGGGCATGCAACTTGCTGGAAGTACATGTTACCTCAGTAATCTAATGGCAATTGTTCTAAATGATCAGAAAAAAAAAAAATATTTAAATAAAAAATTCTGTTACATGTATTTCAAGAGATATGGGTCCTATTATACCATGGTACGAAACTGGGGCCCCAAACTTTAAACCCCAAATACTGACGTCGGTTGCTATTCTGAAGAAATGATTAACATCTTCAATGAAAAATTTGTGATGCTACAGTTCATTCGTCGAAAACGTGGACTCATCTGAGAACATTATTAGTTTAGGAATTTCGTATTACCTCCACCCTAAAATTTTTTACTCCCCACCCAACAGAAATCAACCTTTTTCCATCATCGCCATCTTCTAATTTTTTGTTAAATCGGTTTATAGGAACGTATCTTATTTTGTTTTAAAATTTCTTAAATGGTAGTTTTTTGGACTATCTAGGGTTGTGTAGCTCGTTGACTTAAGGATAGTTTGGGGTCATTTCTATCAGACTGCAATACGAGTAGAGTCGCTGCGTCATCTTCATTATAGGATTTTTTCACTTTTTTTAAGTTCAGTACAGATTCAGTTTCTCGAATTTTTTTTACTAGCTTGCAGACCGCCCATTTGGTCACGTATTGGTATGAAAAATCTCTTACCAACATTTGTTAATGTATTTTTTTGCTCCATTGTTAACTTTTTGTAAAATTAATAAAACATCCAAAAGTTGATGGAGGTCGGGTTTTGGGTTTTAAAACCCCTCAGCTTTTTTTGTGAAGTACCTATTCATAGGTGATATTTAAAGGTATACAAAATCAAAGCTATAGCTACGAAACTTTTCAGTAAAATGCAACTTAAACAGAGAAAATGATTAGTATCTAAACCTAATGAAAACCAATATCCTGAAAGATATGACTATTTCAAACAATTCAAGTAGCATTTTAAAAAACTTTAAATTTAAAAAGTTATTTTACTTGTAAAAAGAAAATTTTTTAATTTTTGGGACACCCTGATACTTTTAATTTCTTCCATCAACTAAATATAATATATATATATATATATATATATATATATATATATATATATATATATATATATATATATATTATAAAAAAAATTAAATAAGTCATAATAAAAAAATTATTGAAAATTTTAATATATTAAAGGGATTAAATAAGAAAAAAAGGATTTTCATAAGAAAAAATGGTTCTAAATAAAGGGAAAAGATGTAAAATTACATGAAAACATAATCAGCTTTAGAATGTAATTTAGTGTATAAATGAAACAGAATACATACCAAAATCTGACATTTTTTAAAAAAATCATTTTATTAAGCTTGGAGCATAAAAAATATGTTAAGGACACTACCAGCCTAACAAAGAAATTTTAATCGATATAAAAATAATGTTAGAAATCATTTCAAAAAAAGGGAAAAATATACCAAAATATATAAAAAATACAAAAAAAAAAGACATGACAGGTTGTTACAAGGGATAGATAAGACATAAACTTATTATCACCTTATAAATAGTTGAGTTAGGATAGATGTTAGAATTAGTTTTAGGATAGAAAATTTTCAAAAAAAGAACTCTATAAAAAGAACTGTTTAATAACTCAAAAGTGACTTAGATTAAGTGAAATGGACAGGTAAAAGAAAAAGTGTTGTATTTTCAAAAAACAAATAGTGGAAATAAAAGAAGAAAGTGATATATTTAACAGTATAGTAAACATTTTATTTTCTAGAATTAGATATTAAAACGGGTAAAAAAACTTAAAGAGTTCAAATTTACATTTGTAATCATAAATAAATAAACAATGTTTATTTTTTTTGGGCAATAATTTGAATTTAAAATGATTATAATTATTAAGTCATATTAATCTTAAGATGTCTTTTAAATTTTGTATATTTAAGTTTGTAAAGTAGGTAGGAAAGAAAACCTAAAAATTTGGAAATTGGAAAATAGTAAAGTCATACCCTTTTATCAAGCATCAATAGCTTTAAAATGGGATTCAAACAAACTCAAATTAAAACAAATTTGTTTATACCAAATGAAAACAAAAAAAAATTTATAATAATTTTCATTTAATAACAAGGCCAATAAAAATAAAGATAGGGGTTTTTTAAAAGAAAATCAAAATATATCAAAATTGAAGTCATAAAATTTAACATTTTTTCTCAAGTGGCCTGGGAAAACATCCATTTTCATAAAAATTATTCATTTGTTTCAATGAGTATATAAAAAACTCCAAAACGCATCATTCCTTATTAGTTTTAGAAAACTTTAATAGTATATTTTAATAAAAACAAATTTAATTCAACAAAAAAGTATTCCCAACCTCACTATTTTTACAAAAAAAGTAACAAGAAAAGTTAAGTTCCAGTATAAATATAATGTTAAATCAAAGTTTATAAAGTATTCAAAACAATCAAGTTAAATACCTGTGTTAATGGTAATTAATCCGAAAATTAAATAACAGCAATCAAAATCGACAAACGTCAACAAGTATATTTTTCGACACGTTCGATACTAACACCACTAGAGGCAACTTTGGACATTATTTATGGGGAAAATTTACAAGTAACAAAGGAAAACGAAAATATTTGGGTTTTTTTATCCTTTTTATAATGTTTATGACAAATAGTCATAGTTCATTAATATTGTTCCTGTAATAAGGTAAGGTTTTTTATTGGAAAAGGATAGGAAAAAAAAAATATTGCCAACATAACTCTAAAAGAAGAATCATATTGCCAACGTTACTTTAAAAGAACTATAATTGAGGCAAGACATAGATATAAATATTAAACATAATTATGAATTAAAAATATATGATTTAAGATTTAAGAATAAACAACCATTATTATCATTTTATAAATATTTGTTATCAAAAATTAGTATTTATAATAAAAAATTTTTATTTTTGAAAATTATTCAAATCTTTTATTTTGTATGTATGTCAGATAAATGTATGAGATAAAAGCCAGAACTAAAGTTGAGGTTTCAGAAAGCCGGAGTTGACATACTTAAAATTTAAATGGTCAATCTCAAAATATTATAACATAAAACAAATATATATAAAATATAATATAATATATTAACTGTAATTAAAATATAAAATAAATAAATTAATTCGTACAAAATATATATATATATATATATATATATATAAAATATTATATATATAAATATATAATATATATAATTTTAATTATATATTTATATGTAATGGTGGATATATTATTTTAAAACATAAAAATAAAAATATATATATATAAAAATTTTATAAAAATATATATATTTTATATATATATATATATATATATATATATATAAAATAAAAAATATGTATATAGAAATTTTATATATATATATATATAAAATAAAAATAAAAATAAAAATAAAAATATATATATATATATATATATATATATATATATATATATATATATATATATATATTTTATTTATTTGTTCCCAGTTTTCCGAAGTTATGGCTTGAGCTAACTAAAATTTTTGGCACAGTGTAGCCCTTTGAGTGGCAGAACGAAGCCTTTTTTTTTCTGGCCCATTAGACAAAAGTGTTTTTTTTACCGTTAGCCATCAGGCGTCTAACGAAGACGGGAGCTCGGTCGGCGGAGAAACACTTAAAATCAAAGTTTAATTATAAAATTTATTTTATGCCTCAAAAATGTTTAATCATTTTTGCTGGTATTAAAAATTTTTTTGGTTCAAACTTCGTCAGACTTTTTTTGTAGGAAAGGCTTCCATTGTATTGTCTGAATACTTGGAAAATAATTTAGAATAGATTTATTGATAGAACCATTGTATTGTCTTTTTCCTCATAATATCAAATAAAATTTATTATTATTATTTGTTATTATGTTATTATCATAGTTTTATTTTATTCTGCTTTGTCAAAAAAATGACAATTAAGCAATATTAGTATTATTAACCAGAGAACAGTCGAAGGAGAGGTCGTATGTAGTAGAAATATTAATAGTTCAGTAAAAAAAAGGGTTTTGGACCTAAAAGGTTTGGGGGTATTTTATTTTAATTTGCAGGTATCAATGTGTACATTGACCTCCAAAAAAATCATAGATAAAATGTCGCAAGGCCTGAAAAATGGCCCTCAAGAGCCCGAATGGTTTTTCACTATTTTGGCCGATATCTCCCCAAATATGATACTTACGCAATTGTGTTTAGGCGAAATAAAAAAAGTTATTGCTGCAAAAGTTTTCTCATTTTGTTAGAAATTGATGGTTCTTGAGACAACCGGGCATTAACGCACAGGAAACCCGCCCCCCCAGCTCGAAGGCGCTCTAAGCTACTTACTTCAAGCGGGCGAACAAATTTTTAAATTCCCCCGTAATGCATATTTTTCTGGTTCAAGTTATCCCAAAGAAGGAACCTGTAGCTATAATATTGTTACTGTTTTCTTTTTTTTTGTTTCTCTAGAATATTGAAAAATCTAGCCAAAATTAGTTTTTCCCAAATTTTTAAATCTATAAACTGTTCATATTTTTTTTAAAAAGTATTTTGACCAAATTTTTGGATTGGGCTAAGGTTTAAAAAACATTCCGAGTTATTTAAAAATTTTTGTATTTTTTATAAAACATTTTTTTTTTTCTTAGGGCGTTTTCTTGGATTTCAGTTAAAATGCTCCGGTCTATCGGCTGATTCAGGGCCCTTTTACGGTAATCGACAAAATGTCCGATTAAACTTGCGACGAAGTTGCAAGGCAGCACTATATCGGTGTATTTACAAGTGCAGCATTGGCTCCGGCAACTGCCGCCAAAAATTGGTGAATTTACGAGATGAATTATCATCGGGCAAAAAAAGTGCCGGCACATACAGATGGGCTGTAACAAGCAATGTTCATGTATAGTTTGTCCAAGCTAACATTTTTAGGTTGGCAATGCGAATATCCCTACATATTAGTAAATTTTGTTTTCAAATTTATTGGCTGATATAACAATTTAGTCAGGACCATTAGGAAAAAAGTTCAAAAAAATTTTTAAAATTAAAAAAAAAAGTTGTTGATAACAAATTAAAAAAAGTATTTTTCTTTGTTTATTTTTTTTATAAATTGTAAAGCTTGATGTTTTGATATTTTTTAACAAACACTTGTCAATTTTTTCAAAAGTTAAATTTAAGTGTTTTTTCCAAAAAATTTACTAATTCCCTTTTGCACCCAGTCCTCAAATACACCTTCAATTAGATCCAAATTTTTAAAAAAAAAAAAAAAAAAAGTGTACCTTTTTGAATATCAAACAGACCTGTTATGTTTGTTATATTTAGAAAAACTTTATTAAATTGAAATATCTGTTTAAAAAATCTTACTATAAGGGATGGTTTTTTATATCCTATTATCAAATTACAATTTTTTAAAGATGCCTAAGATAAGTCGATTTATTTTTTTTTATCTTTGTGACAGCTCACAAAGGATATTTCATATACATATATAATATTTAAAAACATATACATGTTAGACTCATGTGCCGAAATCGCCCATTCGCCGAAATAAATACTCAGTTCGCGAAATGATCAAAAACCAAATGTTAATTGCCGAACCTAATTCCTATTTCTATCTGTTTAACTGGTTTACACTTTTTGGGAATTTGGGGTTTTACCCGGGTTTCAAATCCGAATAAGATATTTTGGGCGAAAAGAGATTTTGTGCGTGTTTCAAAAAAAAAAACCCCCTTTTCCAACCCAGAACCCATGACCGACTAGAATTTGGGGCTTTTATTGTCTTAATTATTTGCAGAAGTTATAAACAAAATTTTAACAACTATTGGAAAAAAACCGGGAAAAAATATAATTACACTTTTTAAATTAACTTCTATCATATCAAAATTGAAAAAATTTTTGTTAATAACTACCTAGTCCGTCATGGTTAGTTCTGGTAAGCAAAGCGGTTTTTTTATTTTAAACACGCGTTCAGATCTATTAAAATGAAAAACTAACATTGATATTTTTTTCATGTTTCCAACAACGAGCTGATGATAATCCCCGAAATATATCTTATTCTGGCTTTTAACCCTAAAATTCGGAAAAGAATTTTTAAATCATTTTAAACACCTAAAATGGGTTTTTAATTCGGCAATCGATCATTTGGCTTTGATCATTTAAAACAAGTATTTTTTCGGCGAATGGGCGAATTCGGCATATAAGCCCCAACATACGCCTTAAGTCCTAAGTACCAGAGTACCTGGTCCCGGTTTCGATGTTTAACCCATCTTTTTCACCAGTTCCGTCAACGCTGTCCAAGCACTGAAACATGCAAATATTGCATTTCACAGCCCCTTTTTTAGACAACGGGGTAGTGCCACCACGGACGTTTTTTTTAAAAATTTTACTCCTATATGTCTCGGCGAGGATTCGAACCCGGATCGCCGGCGCGGCAAAACCGAGACTCTGATCACTACGCTGCCGGAGAAGTCATCTGATATAACTTCATTAGCTGCTTCCTATATTAAATAATAAAAAAAAAACAAAACAGTAATAATCATTTATTTATTCAGGTATCATTAACACAATAAGATGCTTATATTTTATAAAATAAATTTGTCAAAAACGTTGGAAGTCGTGTGATACAGATGCAAACGCAGCCTTGATGACCACCCTCCTGAATAAGAGCATCGACGACATAAGATTTGGGAGACTTTGGTAGGGCTTAATCAAGCACCACAAAATCTATTTTTTCGCCGATTTTGCAAAGTGGTAGCTGACATTACTAAAATGATACTGATGGCCTTTTCAAATTAGGTAGTAGATCATCTCTAACCCCCTTCTCAAAATTTTCAGCTTTCATCTCATGGGAATCTCCTGTTTTGTTTTAGATTTAAAACTTCTACTGGCACCAACATCAAATCCTTTTTCTGAACCAGCATGTAGAATGTGTATCTAAGGAAAAATATAAATATTTCATTAGTTTTTAAATTTAAAAATGCTTTAATGTTTTTATAAGAATGCAGCAAGTGTTTTTAAAGTTTTTCTAAGAGCTACAGGTTTAATCCTTTTGTCCTATGTATGAAATAGACCCTAACTGAAATTTTTCTACCAAATCTGTCATATATGTGTATTTTTTTCAGGATACCCCTTATGCTTAAAAATCTAAGTGTTCCATACTACGAGTGTCTAGAAAAGAAGTCATTAAATTACTGATATGATTTTTTTAGTCTCGAAACTCTAGGGTGCAGAAAAAAATGGGAAATGTGAAGTGGACAATAAAGGGATGCATCTGAGTAGACTTTTAATTTGCTCTAATTGGGATATACAAAAGGAATTATGACAGATAATGCCGGAGCAGAAACTGTAAAATATTCCTAAAAAGAAAAAAGGTCTTCTACAACTTGTCGGTGTGCAAGAAAGGGAAACTTTTTTAAAACTGTGATAATTTATAAAAAAAAAATTTTAAGAAAGGGTTGTATAAGTGCTTTACCTTGTAATTTAAAAAAAATGGGCCCTTCAATTTTTCCTTAAGTGTAGGAAAAGTACATTTTCTTCTAGCGTATAATTAGTCTTTTAATATTTTATAAAATTAAACTCATCCTGCCAAAACCTGCGGAAAAAGCTGTTCGAGAACATCCAGGTTTAAAAACACAAGAGGTTTATTTTCTCCTAAACCTTCATTTTCCTAAAAACCCTTTTTAAAATTTCCTTCTCATACGTTGCACATTTGGTTTTTCCATTAAGCCAAAGTTATATATTTTATATATTGGCCCTTTTTATATTGTCAGCAACTGCCACTATCGATCCTAAAAAAACATTCATAAATATATTTAAATCTTAAAATATTTGGGTTTCTAAGGATGTATTTTTGAAATTTTGATACTCTTAAAAAAGGGTTTTTTTACCTTTTGCAAGATCACTATTCTGAAAAGCATCATTTTTTAAAAATTTTATTAGGTTATATTTTCCCAAAACTCCGACTCATCCCCAGCTCTAAAGGGGGGTTTCGAAGCTTTTCCAAATTGGAAATACAGTAATCATTGTGATTTATACACTAAAATATCTATTCTAGTGGTTTTTTCTTAAAACCAAGTAAAATGAAAACTTAGTCCAAAATAAAATAAATTATGAAATAAAAAATGTCAAATAGTCCGCATAAAAAAAATAAGAACACTGCAGAGTAATTTCTAATCTCACTAATAACTTTAAAACACGAAATAAAACACACAAACACAAAAAAAATTAATACAAAAATTGAAACGCCTTTAATCCATTACTGGGTGATTTACGCAATCAGCTGATTTTGACGTTGAGTCTAGTAATTTTTTTTTTTTAAAAATGTAAGCCAACACAAAATGTTAGCTTGGACAAACTATATGAAAGCAGGACTAAAGTGCTTGATTATTTGTGGTTAATGTCATTCAGGCCTGTGTACTGTGTATAAGATATAATTGTAGCTAAACAAGCAGCGGAGGGAGAAGAAATGGATGCAGGTGAAGATAGAGAGACAGGAGTAGAGCCAGAGGCAAAAGGGCAAAAGGAAGAAACAGAAGAAGAAATAGAAAAAAATGGACCGAATAGACCAGGAAGAGATTGATGATGCCAACCAGGAATATGCATCCGAGACAAGCGTGATGTATTGGTGATTAAGTGGTAGATTTTTAGCCCCGTTTTCGTCAAGGGGAGCTTAAAGGCTTATAGCGAGAAAAATAATCACGTTTTCAACACCAAAGGTGCTAAGAAATAAATCATTCTTAGAGG
>JAHBCN010009375.1:22500-35358 GCA_019359885.1 Listronotus oregonensis
GCGCCTGTATGCAGAAGCGTTTCCCCAACGGCAACTTCCAGATAGTAAAACCTTTGAAGCGTAGACCGTAGATTACGGGAAAAGGTAAATTTTCTTATTTCTTTTTTGTAATGTTTTTGAAATAATGTTATTTAGGAAGTTTTGCCATTCCCACCAATGATAGAGCCGCCGAGACCGTAAGAACGCCTGAGTTTGAGGAGGCAGTTTTACGTGCCGTGGAACAAAATCCTGGTATAAGTACCAGGACTATAGCAGCTTGATAGGGAGATAATCATTCCAACAGCACTGTGTGGCAGGTTCTCTCCGAACAACTTTTGTATCCGTATCATGTTCAACGTGTGCAGGCATTACTACCAAGAGATTTTCTGCCCCGTTTGCAGTTTTGCCAATGGTATTATGAAAAGATTAATAATAACAGAAATTTTAATAAAACCATACTTTTTACGGACGAAGCTGGATTTCGGCGGGATGGTATTGTTAATATCCAGAACACTAATGTATGAAGTGAAGAAAATTCTCATGCTTACGTACAATGTCGTCACCAGGAACAATTTTCTTTAAATGTGTGGATGGGTATTGTTGGTGACAATTTAATTGGGCCCTTCTTTTACCCTTAAGATTAAACGGCGAATCTTACTTAGAGTTTCTTCAACAAGAATTGCCCGTACTGCTGGAAGAAGTTCCTCTAAATGTACATAATCAAATAACTTTTATGCACGATGGAGCTCCTCCTCATTTTAGTATAGCTGTTAGAACTCATCTAAATAACACCTTTGGGGAAAATTGGGTTGGAAGAGGTTGACCAATTCAATGGCCACCTCGCTCCCCTGACTTAAATTCAATAGATTTTTATTTATGGGGACAACATAAAACTCTGGTTTACGCAACTCCCATACAAACAATAGAAGAGTTAAGAAATAAAATTGTAAATGTTTGTGAAAAAGTGAGAAATAGACCTTGAATTTTAGCTCTGATTCGTCGAGTGAGAAGGTGTACAGAAACGGATGTTGGACATTTCCAACATTTGTTGTAGCTGTTGTTGCACTAAAACTCTTTCCTAGAAATGTTTTTGATTTTTTGGTTTTTCAAAAAACCAGCGGCAAAATTTTATGTTTTTTTACAAAAAATTAATAAACCAATTTTGTCCAGTGGCATGCAATAAAACCGTTTTTTTTTTTTTTTCTCGAAAACGAAAAAAATACAAGAGGTGAAGAAGTTGTATTTTAAGACGCCTAATCAAGCAACAAATATTAAAGTTGCAAAAAAGGCAGTGGCGTACATTTTTTTGCTAATTTTATTCGCTAAGATGCACCCCGGGACGTCACTGGACCTTATAATTTTTATCTATTTAGGGCTAAATTAGCCTCTTAATACAACAAATAATATTGCCAAATTTTAAAAGAATCGAGTAAATATCTATCTTTAAAACCGTGCATTTACGGATCCATGTTTATAGAAACTTTTTCTCATATTTTTAAACAAGGAATCGCCCATTACAATATCTCCGTCTATTTTTCGAACACCCTGTATACAGTTTATTTATTAATTTTGTGTGTATAGCAGACAAAAGCTAATAAATGATTAATGTTTAACCAAATCGAATAATCAACATCAGTATTAATTTTAATAATGTGTTGAAGACCCTCAATTTCCTATACACTCATTGACACGTCTGAGCATTGATCTGATGATGTGCTCTATATCCTTTTGGGGTATTTTATTTCACCCTAGTAAGGTTAGGTTTGAAAGTGACACAAACTGTGTTGAAATATAAAGCTAGTACAGCTATTCTAAAAATTTCTCTGTGTCAATTCTAACGTGACACATTCTACGTAATGTTCAAAGGCAACCAGAAAGTAAAGTGTGACAAAAGTGATTTAAAAAACTAGAGTGGTAATTTTTTTGACAATATAACTTGTCAATAATTTATACCGAGTGTCATAGGAGTGACAAGTGATACGGGGTGTCCTAAAAAAACTTCTAATTTGACTTAAAATGTTCTGACTTCTCTTGTAATATAAAACAATTTCTAATTGTGTCGTAACGTATTAACGCTTTATAGACTCCACCGTGGGAGGGCGATTTGGGCTTTTAGTGAAAAACAAAAAGTTTGTCTTTGCTAAAACCAAGTGAATTTTTGCGCCACTTTTAAGGGCAAATTTTGTAAGTTTTTTTTCTCATTCTGTAAATTTAACCCATTGATAAAAATGTGAGCATCTGGTATGGTCAGTAGATAGTAAGTTATGTTTCATATTTTCAAACCCTTGACAAATTGATTTTAAGGCTATCAGTGCCTATTTAAAAGGTAATTTTTACCTTTTGCCTTTCTTTTGATATTTTTAAAGTAAAATTGAATTCCAAAAAATTTGTCAAGGGAAGATTATACTTTTTAGAAATTGTATATTTGTAGATATTGACTTGAGTTGCTGATACGCCCCATCGGCGTATCACACTATATTTTGTGGAATAGTGAATTATATATTTTTTTGTAAATAAAAACTTGTGTACAGGTACTCTATTCGTTGTGTTTAAATTAGCAATAGTCATTTTACAGGGCGTCCAAACCTTAATTAGTTTGCACTTATGTCTTTCAGTTCATATTTAGTCGACAGCAGAGCCTGTCGGCAACCACTTATAGTGCGGAAGCGTAACGATTAACAGTTTCTCATTGTTTCTAATGAGTTCATCAATTAATTGACGGTTGTTAAACATTTATACCTATTATACAAGGTGTCCCAGAATATGTGGGCACTCTCTCGAAATCTAAGAGAAAACCTAAAAATATTATGACAAGTTGCCATAAACTTTTTTTCTACGAGCCTTCCCTACGGAGATACAGATACATAACAGACGACCCTGAAAATCGTTTTTTTAATAACTTTTAAAATACTAGGCGTAATTTAATATATTTTTTAATACGATGGTTACTGGATAAGTATTCTTAAAACGAACCCATTAAATCATATTTGGCTTATTTAGTTTGCCAGGGACGGACTTACTCTGACACAATAATAGCAATTTTTTTAACACCCTGTATGATAAAGGCTTAACAATAATATTTTTGGATAGCTTTAACCTTAAACTAAAAAAAAGGTATTCTTGATTTACTTCGATAAAACCAACTGTTTACGTGAAATAAAATATAATGTTTGGTATTTTTTTACATTATACAGGGTGATTTCTAATTGTACGTCAATATTTAAGGAGGCAATTTTTGGGTTAATTTTGAGAAGAAAACTTCATATGAACGTGTCTTCTAAACGTCTTAACTTTTGAGATAGAGGGTGGTAAATTTTTTAAAAATAAATCATTTACTATTAATATCTGTAATACCACTTTAGATATTTTAATGAAATTTGGCATACATCTATATTGTATCAAGAAGCATTTTGGTGTACCACATTTTTTTTTATTTGCCAAAATAGGCAGGTCAAATTCTGTATGAACGCCACTGGTGGAAATAAAAAAAATGTGGTACACTAAAAAATTCTTCTTGATACATAGTACATTTATGCCAAATTTTATTAAAATATCTATAGTGGTATTACAGATATTGAAAATAAATGATTCTTATGTATCTTAAAAGTTAAGACGCTTAGGACATACGTTCATATGAAGTTTTCTTCTTAAAATGGACCCAAAAATTGCTTCCCTAAATATTGACGTACAATTAAAAAACACCCTGTATAATGTAAAAAAAAATTACCAACCATGATATTTTATTTCTCGTAAACAGTTGATTTTATCGATGCTAATCAAGAATACCTTTTTTTAGTTTAAGGTTAAAGCTATCCAACGATAGTATTGTTGAACCTTTATCATACAGGGTGTTAAAAAAATTGCTATTTTTGTGTCAGAGCTAGTCTGTCCCTGGCAAACTAAATAGGCCAAATGTGATTTATTGAGTTCATTTTGAGAAGATTTATCTAGTAACCATCATATTAAAAAAATATTAAATTATGCCTAGTGTTTAAAAAGTTCTTTAAACAAAAACGATTCCCAAGGGCGTCCGTTAGGTACCTGTATCTCCGTAGGGGAGGGTCATAGGAAAAAAGTTCATGGAAACTTGTCATAATATTTTTAGGTTTTCTATAAGTTTCCGAGTGATTGCACACATATCCTGGGACACCCTGTATAATTTCCTTTGGCGCTTTAAACAATTAAATTGTTAATCACAAATTTCCGTCACTTCTAACGCTTAAAAAAGTTTGAAATTCATATATACAGGGTGTAAAAAGTATCATGCTCACGATTTAAATGGGCGATAGTAGAGCTCAAAACAAGTCAAAAAGTCTATATGACATATGTGTCTAAACTTGACAGATTTTTGTCTATACGATGTCAAAGTTAGAACTTTAGAAGCAATCATTTTTAAAAATCTTAAGAATTGGAAACTTTCGTCTTAAACACCTATCAGTGTAGATTCATTTGGTAAAAAAATAAACTAAGTTTTAAATGTTACAATTTACAAATAAAAAAAAAATATGAATAATTTTTCCCCCAGTTAAAAAAGTAAAAAACAATTGGCAACAGAGCATCCTGGTGTCTGACGTAAAGTCAGCTGTAATATTGCTCACCGGCCGGCAGCGATAGTTTTCGCAAAAGTTTTCGTTTGTTTTTACATCCGGAAAATATGCCGATATGTTTTAAATTTACCACAAACGTAGTGCAAATGTACCAAAGATTTTTAAAAACGGAATGTGTGCAACCGAGAAATCTTATTCTTTAAGCAAAATTAAAAAGTGCTGTTTTAAAACATGATAATTGTAAATCGGGAAAATATGCCGATATGTTTTAAATTTACCACAAACGTAGTGATAATGTACCAAAGATTTTTAAAAACGGAATGTGTGCAACCGAGAAATCTTATTCTTTAAGCAAAATAAAAAATGCTGTTTTAAAACATGATAATTGTAAATCGGGAAAATATGCCGATATGTTTTAAATTTACCACAAACGTAGTGATAATGTACCAAAGATTTTTAAAAACGGAATGTGTGCAACCGAGAAATCTTATTCTTTAAGCAAAATAAAAAAATGCTGTTTTAAAACATGATAATTGTAAATCGGGAAAATATGCCGATATGTTTTAAATTTACCACATACGTAGTGATAATGTACCAAAGATTTTTAAAAACGGAATGTGTGCAACCGAGAAATCTTATTCTTTAAGCAAAATAAAAAATGCTGTTTTAAAACATGATAATTGTAAATCGGGAAAATATGCCGATATGTTTTAAATTTACCACATACGTAGTGATAATGTACCAAAGATTTTTAAAAACGGAATGTGTGCAACCGAGAAATCTTATTCTTTAAGCAAAATAAAAAAGTGCTGTTTTAAAACATGATAATTGTATCGGAAAATATGCCAATTTTTAAATTTACCACAAACGGGGCAAATTACGTTTAAAAACGGAATGTGGAACCAGAAATCTATTTTTAAGCAAAAAAAAAGTGCTGTTTAAAACATAATAAATTTTATCGGAAAATATCCATGTTTTAAATTTACCACAAACG
The DNA here is from genome assembly GCA_019359885.1 of Listronotus oregonensis. Taxonomy (NCBI): domain Eukaryota; kingdom Metazoa; phylum Arthropoda; class Insecta; order Coleoptera; family Curculionidae; genus Listronotus; species Listronotus oregonensis. The sequence continues at coordinate 28,021 of JAHBCN010009375.1, forward strand.
TAGTAATGTACAGTTTTTAAAAAGGAATGTGTGAACCGAGAAATCTTTTTTCAAAAAAAAAAAGTCTGTTTTAAAACATAATAATTTATCGGAAAATATGCCAATGTTTAAATTTACCACAAACGTAGTGCAAATGTCAAATTTTTAAAACGGAATGTTTAAAGAAATTATTCTTTAAAAAAAAAGTGCTGTTTAAAACATAATAATTGGGGGGGGGGGGGGGGGGGGGGGGGGGGGGGGGGGGGGGGGGGGGGGGGGGGGGGGGGGGGGGGGGGGGGGGGGGGGGGGGGGGGGGGGGGGGGGGGAATTGTGCAACCAGAAATCTTTTCTTTAAGCAAAATAAAAAAATGCTGTTTTAAAACATAATAATTGGGGGGGGGGGGGGGGGGGGGGGGGGGGGGGGGGGGGGGGGGGGGGGGGGGGGGGGGGGGGGGGGGGGGGGGGGGGGGGGGGGGGGGGGGGGGGGGGGGGGGGGGGGGGGGGGGGGGGGGGGGGGGGGGGGGGGGGGGGGGGGGGGGGGGGGGGGGGGGGGGGGGGGGGGGGGGGGGGGGGGGGGGGGGGGGGGGGGGGGGGGGGGGGGGGGGCCCCCCCCCCCCCCCCCCCCCCCCCCCCCCCCCCCCCCCCCCCCCCCCCCCCCCCCCCCCCCCCCCCCCCCCCCCCCCCCCCCCCCCCCCCCCCCCCCCCCCCCCCCCCCCCCCCCCCCCCCCCCCCCCCCCCCCCCCCCCCCCCCCCCCCCCCCCCCCCCCCCCCCCCCCCCCCCCCCCCCCCCCCCCCCCCCCCCCCCCCCCCCGGAAATGTGCAACCGGGAAAACTTATTCTTTAAGCAAAATAAAAAAACTGTTTTAAAACATAATAATTGTTTTCGGGAAAATATGCCAATGTTTTTAAAATTTTCCACAAACGTAGTGCAAATGTACCAAAAATTTTTAAAAAAGGAATTGTGCAACCCAGAAATCTTATTCTTTAAGCAAAATAAAAAAATGCTGTTTTAAAACAAAAAATTGAAACGGAAAATATGCCAATGTTTTAAATTTACCCAAAAAATAGTGCAAATGTACCAGTTTTTAAAAACGGGAATTTCAAACCAGAAATCTTATTCTTTGCAAAATAAAAAAATCTGTTTTAAAACATAATAATTTTATCGGAAAAATATGCCCAAAGTTTTAAATTTTTCCCAAACGTAGTGCAAATGTACCAAAAATTTTTTAAAAAAGGAATTTTGCAACAGAAATCTTATTCTTTAAGCAAAAAAAAAAGTGCTGTTTAAAAAAATAATAATTGGGGGGGGGGGGGGGGGGGGGGGGGGGGGGGGGGGGGGGGGGGGGGGGGGGAATTTGCAACCGAGAAATCTATTCTTTAAAAAAAAAAAAAAGCTGTTTTAAAACATAATAATTGTTTTTGGAAAAAAATGCCAAATGTTTTAAATTTACCACAAACGTAGTCAAATGTACAAAAGATTTTTAAAAACGGAATTGTGCAACCAGAAATCTATTTTTAAACAAAATAAAAAGTCTGTTTTAAAAAAATAATTGTTATCGGAAAAATGCCAAATGTTTTAAAATTTCCACAAACGTATCAAATGTACAAAAATTTTTTAAAAAAGGAATTGTGCAACCGAGAAATCTATTCTTTTAAACAAAAAAAAAGGCGTTTTAAAACATAATAATTGATCGAAAAAAAATGCCAATTTTTTAAATTTACCACAAACGTAGTGCAAATGTATCAAAGATTTTTAAAAACGGAATGTGTGCAACCGAGAAATCTCATTCTTTAAGCAAAATAAAAAAGTGCTGTTTTAAAACATAATAATTGTTATCGGAAAAATATGCCAATATGTTTTAAATTTACCACAAACGTAGTGCAAATCTATCAAAGATTTTTAAAAACGGAATGTGTGCAACCGAGAAATCTCATTCTTTAAGCAAAATAAAAAAGTGCTGTTTTAAAACATAATAATAAAATTGTTATCGGAAAAATATGCCAATATGTTTTAAATTTACCACAAACGTAGTGCAAATGTATCAAAGATTTTTAAAAATGGAATGTGTGCAACCGAGAAATCTCATTCTTTAAGCAAAATAAAAAAGTTCTGTTTTAAAACATAATAATTGTTATCGGAAAAATATGCCAATAGGTTTTAAATTTACCACAAACGTAGTGCAAATGTATCAAAGATTTTTAAAAACGGAATGTGTAACCGAAATCTCATTCTTTAAGCAAAATAAAAAAGTGCTGTTTTAAAACATAATAATTGTTATCGGAAAAATATGCCAATATGTTTTAAATTTACCACAAACGTAGTGCAAATGTATCAAAGATTTTTAAAAACGGAATGTGTGCAACCGAGAAATCTCATTCTTTAAGCAAAATAAAAAAGTGCTGTTTTAAAACATAATAATTGTTTTCGGAAAAATATGCCAATATGTTTTAAATTTACCACAAACGTAGTGCAAATGTATCAAAGATTTTTAAAAACGGAATGTGTGCAACCGAGAAATCTTATTCTTTAAGCAAAATAACAAAAGTGCTGTTTTAAAACATAATAATTTTTGTTTTTAAAATTTATATTTAGCCTATTCTTTTGGTAAGTACAACTATTTTTTAATAACAAATAAAAACCAAACAATAATTATTTGTCGTTTTTTACTTAAATTTAATTTCATATTAAATATCAAAATAAATTGCAAGAAGTAATTTTTATTATTTGTATGTAAATGAACATCTCCTTAAAAAAAGTAAATATGAAAACCATCGCAAAAAATCTTCGTCGGTCGACTCGCATTCCATGAAACAGGCGCGGTGTTGCCAACTTTTTTAAACTTTGAAAAGTCATAATTCGAAAACGATTAACTTTTGACCCATATGTTTTTGGCTTTTTCGACTTGTTTTGAGCTCCACTATCGTCCATTAAAATGATGAGCATCATACTTTTTACACCCTGTATTTCGCTGAAAACAATATTTTTTCTGGTACAAGTAATTACACTAGCACCAATTCACTTAAAAATTAATTCAAAATGTTCTATTCATTAAATAAATCAAACTAATACCCATGGGCCTCGAGGCAATGGGGATGGGGATAACCTGGTGGCACGGATATTTTATTTAATTTTTTTGGTCCAATAACTGCACCCTTTCCGATCTACTTAAAACCTTAACTAAAAGAAAATTCAATCTTTATTTAATTGAAAAAAAGTGCCTGGGTGTTATATACCTGACGGTGACGAAGGACGCTTAACATTTCTCAATCTTCTATGCTACTATGTGTATAGCTGACTATCGCTCATCGTTTAAATATTTTTCCTACGAGCGTGCGCAAAAGTCCACTTTTCCGCAAGCATTTGAGTGCGTAAAGTTGCACTTTTCCTCACGGCGTGCGGAAAAGTGAACTTTTCTGCACGCCGTGCGGAAAAGTAAAACTACTCTAAAATCTTACAGGTAAGCAAGATTTATATGTATTTTAGTAATTGTAGGCTATTTCATGCAATATACGAAGCCATTGCAAGTTTTAGTTTATTCTCTTTTTTGTTTGTTACTTCGTAATTTTCAGTATTTCAACTAAAACACAAAAAAAAAAAAACATTTTTTTAATTACTCTGTATAATAATAATAAATGATTATGACAAGTCAAGCAACAATATGTAATCTTGGTGATTTTAACAGATGTCAATTGCACAAATGAATTTCAATACAAACAAGCATTTTTAATGAAAAGGCGTCATAGTATCTGTTTTTAATTAAATAAAAATCCAAAAAAATAATTATTTAAAATGAGTAGTTCCGATGAGGAGCTACCAGATTCTATCCTGGATGCAGCAAATACCGTAAGTTTGAATTTATTACCAGCAAAATCTCGTAAAAAATGTGAGAATCAATATAGACATTTCGAAAACTGGTGCTCCAGCAAGGGGACAAAAAATATTAATGAAGAAGTGTTCTTGGCCTATTTTGCGGATTTGCAAAAAACATATTAACCTAATACTTTATGGAGTAAGTACTCTATGTTAAAATGTGTCCTCAAAGTGAAAAGGAACCTTGATTTAAGTTCATATTTCAAGCTAATATCACTACTTAAACACCAAAACGTGGGATACCGGCCAAAAAAATTAAAAACTTTCAGCAAAGAAGAAGTTTCAAGATTCATGAAAGAAGCACCTGATAATATTTACCTTCTAATAAAAGTTGCTACAATTTTTGGATTAGCCGGTGCTTGTAGGAGAGATGAACTTACAAAAATAATGATTGATGACATACAGGATAATGAAAATTTGATAGTGGTGAAAATTCCTGACAGTAAAAGTAACACTTCCAGAATCTTTGTAGTGTCCATAGATATATAAGCAAAGGGAGATAAAACTGTTTACAATTAAAAGCAATCAAACATTGAAATAGTGTCTACCTCTCTAGACCACTTGATGGTCAAACGTGCTTGATACACATGCACCCTTGCCGATTGTCCTTTATTGGCGAATTTTTAGGATATTGCTTTATTAATATTTTCTTTTTAAATTCTTTAAGAGATCACAGATCATAACATGTCGTTATGCAATAACTCAATAGCAGCGACAGAAATATGTTTTTTAGTTAATTTTTATTTTGCTTTATTAATATTATTCTCAAAAATAATCATAACGGAATATTAACGGTCAAGATGGGCAACACTGCTTTTTGTAGTTTATTCATAATTTTTGTACGCTAGGGTCACGAAGATCGTCGGTCAGCTAGTAGTAAATTTTTTATTTGGGTTGTGAGGCGGTGTTGCATTTCGTTTAAACTAGCTAAGAGAGAGATTTGTGTTTTTAAAGTGCGGTTATAAGAGGATTTTCTTAATATTTTATGTATTATTTTGTAATAAACAGACTAAAAAATGGTTGTGAAGTGCCAGGTTTGTGGAAAACTGGATTCTCGTAATAAAAATCTTTTGTTTCACAGGTAAGTTTAAACAGTTCTTTTATAAAACTTCACTTTATTGACGTGCAATACCATGGCGAACAAATAAAATTTTGTTGTTATTACCTTTTATGTTATATTTTTGTGCAGATTAACGATTGTTTACTTATTTTAGCATAAAATTTAATTATATAACTAACGAAAAAAATGTTTAATTATTTTATAATCGATTGAAAGTAACCATCAAGGTATAGTTTTTGTTATAAACTTTTTTATTAGATTAATATAGCATATGAACGATTTCAATTATTATAAAATTTGTTTTAAGGTTTGCTGTTGACCCGGAGAAAAAAAAGGTTTTCCCTACTTGGATTTAAAAAGAATATGCAGTTACCACAAATTGTCAAAATCTTTCAGATTATTTTGATCCTTGTGATATTATCACAAATAGAAATGAATAGTTAGTTAAATATCCTTGGATTAGTTAAGAATACTTTAATATTGTTACTGAATACAATAAATTCTATGCAAAAAACAGTGATATTTTTTCTCACCTTTTTCCTTTTCTCGTAATCAAAAAACATTAAAAACATAAAAGTTAAAAATACCTATTTAATTTAGAAAAATGAAATTTATTCACAAGAAAGGGTCCTAAAAATAGATTTTTTATTTAAATCCAAATCCCAAATTTTAATTGTCCTAAAAACTCCCAATTATATTTTGATATTTGTACTGAACTAAACATTTTTTGGTCTATTAATTTCCTCCTCTCACTTTTACAAAATGGTATTGCATGCATTTTTGATCTCATTAGTGGACTTTGAGGGTGGCTGTCAGATGATCTGTTATCCCTTTTTATGACATAAAATTAAATCTATAAAAATCGGTGGATAGCGATGAAGACAAAAACACGGGCAATTGCGATAAAGTTAAAAAAACAGATTTAAGCTTTTTATTATGTATGGTTAACGGTTAACAATGCCAGTTTTGAAGAAGAAGTGTCGTTTTATATTATAAATAAAGTTTAATTATTGTATTGAACCAATAGGTTTTATTTACTTGCACATTCCTCGAAACAGAACAAAAAAGTTGTCATGGCACTTTATTTGGACTGAGTCTCATAAAATAGATTTTTGGATAATATACTAAAAAAATATACTTTAGTAATTTTCTATAGATAAATATTTTTGGAAACGAACTACGCCACTGGTGGCCCGCCACGTTTTGCGCTGCTAAACATTTGCGACGTTGCCTGCAGGGAATTTTTTTATCGGAAGTCCTTTTCTTACACATTATGAATGTTTGATACACAACAAAAGCCAATTTATGAATGAACGGTTATATCTCCCTTTGCTTATATATCTATGGTAGTGTCCGATGAAACAAATAACGGACTTTATCTGCAATTGTACCGTAAATATGTAAATTTGCGAAAACCACATACCCCACATAGACGTTTTTTTGTCCAGTATAAACAAGGAGCATGCAGTACGCAATGTGTGGGAATAAATGCAATAGGTAAAATGCTATCAGAAATTGCTGCATACCTAAAATTAAAAAATCCAGAAGAGTACACTGGACATAGTTTTCGTCGATCCTCTGCGACTATGTTAGCGGATTCTGGAGAAGGAATTACCAATGTCAAGCGACTTGGGGGCTGGAAATCAAAGGCTGTAGTTGAGAGCTACATTGATGAATCCTCAAATCAGAAAAAGGATATGTCGAATAAAATATTGACCATGAAAAACTCCCCTCCTGAGCTAAGTCAACCTTCATCAAGCCGTACAATAAGCGTTTCCATAAGCCACCCGCTAAATGAAATTACAGGTTCTACAATATGCTAATAACTGTTCTTTTGTTGTAAATGTATATCAACAAATAATTCCCATTTATAAATATGTTGTAGTAGTTCTTTCAGATTAAACATAATTTAAAAAATAATCATTGCTTTAATATTGGTATTATCTGACGCTCATAGGAAAAATTTTGTTCCTAACGCTTGCGCAAAGTGACTTTTCCTCACTTGACTGCTTGCCCGAACTCCGCTTCGCGTCGTTCGGGCAACGGCAGTCGCGTGCGGAAAAGTATCACTTTGCGCACTTGTTAGGAAAATAACTATTTATTATCAATTTAAATATTAATATTAATATTTTTTAAAGACAGTTACTCGTTTAGAATAATCTTGAGAAAATTTTAATCGTAATTTTAACATATTTTTTATATAGTTTATTTAGTATTGAACTTTTAAAACATTTTTTTTATTAAGCTATTTTTTTAGGCCAAAGCCATTTTTATTTAAATTATGTTATTGGCCCATTTATTTACTACTTTAAGCTATAATTAAATTGGTTAAAACATTAATTCAACTAAAAAAAAACTATAAAAAAAGTTTCTGGTTAAAAATATCAATAAAATTTCAAGATCATTCTAACCGAGTAACTGTGTTGAT
>JAHBCN010009376.1:0-35142 GCA_019359885.1 Listronotus oregonensis
TGAACCATTAAAAAAAAAACAACAACTTCTTCTCTAGTACGCCACGTCATGAACACCGGACACAAAATCGATTTTCCCAACACTAGGATGCTTGCCCATTGCGAATACTTAGCAAAGAGAATTGTGAGGGAGTCGGTTGAAATTGAAAAGAGACCGAACAACTTGAACAACCGTGACGACAGTCAACGTTTGTCAAGTACCTGAAAAATTTCCTTGATAAACAACCGAATTAGACCGACCGAAAACAATAGGCAATACACAAGCAGCAGTCAGCTTCTAAGCTTCGACAATGGCAAATGTGATTTTGCCTAAACGTCAGCAAACAATCTGTATGTAAAGGGAAATGGATGTAAAGGAAAATCTAGGGTAAACTGTCAGAAATGTAAGGTACAGTTATGTTTCCACTCGAAAAATAATTGTTTTGTTGAGTTTTTCTTTTTTTAAATCGTTTTTGTAACTTTTTTTCCCCAAATAAAAATTATTTTCTGTGATTTCCCAAAAATTGGAAACCCAAATTACAAATAATTCTTAAAACATTTTTTATATATTATAAAAATTATTTTAAAAAAATTAAATTAAAATAAATTATATATAAATATATATATATATATATATATATATATATATATATATATATATATATATATATATATATATATATATATATATATATATATATATATATATATATATATATATATATATATATATATATATATATATATATCGCCGTTCCAAAATAACAATGACGTAACTGCAAATTCCCCAAAATTGAGATAAATTCATCTTATGACATAGAAACGCCATATTGTTTGGGTAAAAAAGCCGCGAGTCTGTTTAACACGTTGAGTGCCACCGTCCAGTATACTGGACATACCAGTTCTTTACGTATAGCCCGCGTCCAGTTAACTGGACGGTTCTAAATAGCGGTTTAACAAATATTCATTTATTTTCGGGCTACGGGAATGGGGAGTGCGGGATATAGTTAAAGAATATAACAAAAGTTGTACGATTTTAGTCGTAATATCGGGCACGATGTGGCAACATGCAGTACCAGTGGCGAATAATTTTGCTCGATATAATGGCGCGTATCGTTAGGTAATGTGCAGCGTTACATCAAAGCACGTGTGTACATTTGGTTTTGGTGTTATGGTGTTTGGATTATAAACTTTTGGAAGTTGTATTTTGGTGTTTTCAAGATGTCTATAAATGATAATGATGCAACTCCAAGGTAAGGCCGCTATTATTGTTAGTAGGTAATTAGTTTTCTGCAAACTAAGTTACCTTCATTTGCACGTTTGTTACTTGTACTTGTTAGGTATTTTATTTTTTATAGTTGCTAAATATTACCTTGTTCAACGCGGCTTCGCGTTGATTGGCGCTTGCGAGTAAGCTAAGACGTACGTGTTAAACCTTTCTTTTCCTTGTTTGTGAAGAAAAGTAAAGGATCATCGCTTACAAGGGCTAAAAATTGCTAAGCCGCATTGAGCACGGCCTTAGAGTTTCACAATCAAGTTAGACACTTTATTAAAAAAGCGACGTTGCCAAGTTTTTTTTATTTCCCAAATTTCAGTTTTGTTTTTATCTAGTTGCAGTGGTCTCCGAAAACGAAAGAGGAACATTGACAGCAAAAGACCGCTGACCCAGGCTGAATTAGAAGCATGTTTGATCGACTCAGAGGAAAGTGATTTCGATTTCTCAAGCGATGACGATAAAGACGGTTCGTTTAACCCTGATAGGAAACAAGTAGTTCCAGCTCTGACTCTGCAGAAGATGCAGAATCTAATGGCCCAAGTGATGACGATACATCAGTTATCATTTTACCTAAAGTTCCGCCCAGTACAGAAGCAGACCCAAGTGATGAAGAAGAATGGACGGACATAGAAGAAGAACCAATGGTGTTTCCTTTACTGGCGTAAAGGAAATTAATGTTAGTGTCATTCCGCCTAATCCAAGTCCCAAAAGATTACTTTATGCTTTTTTTGACAAGGATATTTTCGAACAAATTACGAATGAAACTAATAAACGAGCAAATACAGTATTTGCTTCCAAAAAGACAAGGTCAAGGAGAGACAAAAAGTGGAAAGATATTTCCATCGACGAAATGCGAAAATTCATCGGTTTGTGTTGCCTATCTGGTACTGTTAGATTTCCTCTTTTAGCCAAGCAATGGAGTCGTCATCCTTTGTACTTTCATCCTATATTTGGAAAAACGATGTCCAGGAATCGGTTTCAAATAATTCTAAAAACTTTAGATTTGTAGATCACGCCACGATCGATGAGAATGACAAGTTGTTCAAAATTCGGCCTATTTTAGAAAAAATACTACAGAATATTAAACAAATCTTTAGTCCTGGAAAAACTTATCGATTGATGAAGCCATGATTGGCTGGAAGGGCAGATTGTCATTTCGACAATATATATCCAATAAGAGCCATAAATATGGCATAAAGTTGTATGAACTTACTACAGATGATGGGTTCGTTCTTACCATTATTGTTTACACCGGAAAGGGAACATTAAAAATTTCACAAAATGTGGTAAAGGAATTAGTAAAAGATTACTTAGAAAAGGTCACACAATATACCTTGATAATTTTTACACCAGCGTTTCGTTGGCTGAATTTTACATACAAAAAAACAGGTTTAGTAGGAACTCTTCGTGAAAATAGAAAGGGGAAAACCCTAAGGAAACTATGAAAGCAAAACTGAAAAAGGGTGAAGCGGTTTGGAAGAGAAAGGGGCCGGTTTTACTTACAAACTGGAAAGACAAAAGGTATGTTAGGATGATTAGTACTATCCACAAACATTCGATGGTTGAAACTCAAGGCAAGAGAGCTAATAATAAGAAAATAAAACCTGCTTGCATTATCGACTACAACAAACATATGTCGGGAATTGACCGATCAGACCAAATGATGGCATACTACTCTACCCTCTAAGACCGTTAGATGGTATCGCAAAATATTTTTTCATTTAATTGATTTGTGTATGTGGGATGCTTGTTATATATAATCTTCACCAAAATAAAAATATGAGACTCTTAGACTTTCGAGAAAAGGTTATTATGAAACTCCTGGATCAGTCAGATATTTTGCAAGTGGAAAATGAGGTTGAAACTACAGATAAATTCCACTTTCTAGAGCCAAATGCTCCTACAGAAAAAGAAAAAGCACAATGAAGAGATGCCGTCAGTGTTCGGCAACAAAAGTTCAAAAGAAAACTAGATATTTCTGTCCAGTTTGTCCAGATAAACCAGGTCTATGTGTATATCCCTGTTTCAAAAATTGGCATGCAAAATCTCTTTGAACTATTAATTTATTGTATTTTACTAAACATGTTTTTATTTTTTTAATTTTGAATAAAGCAAATGAACAAATCATTCTTATTTGTAGTTTTTAAAAATATTTACATGTCCAGTTAACTGGACAGCGGGACATTTAGGGTAAAATCATGTATATAGTCCAATGTCCAGTTTACTGGACAGCCACTGGTGACCTTGAAAATTGCCAGAGTATGTTAACAAGGCCAAACAAATGCATTTAACGCTGAAAAAAATGTATATAACCCAAAAGTTGGAGCCGGGTTCTCAGAGCCGTTAACGAGATTTCGCCGTGGCACTCAACGTGTTAAGTAAATAACTGCTAGATGTCACTTGTGTCGTTGTTCAATTTAGCCTGTTTGGCTGCCTTGTTTTACACGTACATTGACGCAACCAGCAGTTGAGTGCCAGCGTTCACGAGAGAAGCACGTGGTTTTGTGGAATAATGACTTAAGTGTTCCTTGCGCCAGATTTGCAGTGTTTTGTGTTCCTATTTCTAGGAGAATAACGACGTAATTGAACATTGTGTTCTTTTTTATATAAATATTTATAAGTATTTGGGAACTGTATTATATGTCAATATTCTTGCAAATAACATAGTTCTTAAAGTTTTGATTGTACTTTGTGTCTTAATTATTTTATATTTTAACAAGAATATGTGGCTTTAATATACCTTATGTCGTTGTTCCTTTAAATATATTTTAGCGGTGGTGTCAGTGAGGTTGGTGTTAGTTAAAAATAGTTTATCAGAAAGTTTCCCGTTTGAAAAATTTAAAACAATAAAACACGTAGGTACGACAACCTTTTGTATAAAATATCAATTGGACCAGTTTTTAAAAAGAATTTACCTAAGTTTAAAATTATATATTTTTTCTGGTCTCAGCTTTGCCTAAAAAAAAATGAATAATAGTATTTTTGTCAAAAAAGAAACGGGCCAACAAAAGTAGACAAAATTTTATAATTTTGGCTTTTATTTCCTATTATAGTTTATCTTATTTTGTAAGACGTGTTTTTGATGTGATGTTGTGGTTGTCTGTGTGTAGTGATTTTATTTGTTTTTTTTTAGAAGTGCCACACAATTGTGTGGCACTTCTTGTAAGGTTTATTATTTTCTGAGTTCGGCTCTTCATTATAGCCGAACTCAGAAAATAATGAACCTTCTCAAACCTGAAGACGTTACTCCATCAGAAGAATCACCAAAAGAGACAATCCAGTTAAACAACAAAGAATTTGATGACGGGAATTTAGCTAAATGTTCAATTTTTAGTAACTCTCCAAATTTTAAAGAAAATAATAATGGTTCTGCTTTCCAAGACGGTAACGAAAATACTAATGAACCGTTTAACTTAGCAGTCACACAGCCCGTGCTTGCGCCTTTGAAAAAGATGTGCTTAAATGAGTTAATACCCCTTGAAACTAACAATTCAATTTATAATCAAAATCATCAAAGCATGGAGGACATTACAACTAAACGTGATTTTAAAACAACTACAGAAAAAGATGACTTTACCAACTCTTGTCACTATAATATTATAATAGAAAATAGTACAACCAAAATCAGACTTCGAAAAATTGAAACAAATTACAAAAATTGCTACGAAAGTGAGAAAGAAGACTTTTCTCATGGATCAAGAGACAATTATGAACCAGACGGAAGCTCATCATTAGAACCCGAGTAGAGGTTCACAGTACATCACCAAAGCAAAAAAGAAAGGCTTCTACAATTTTTGATTCAGAAGTAGAAATACCTTCTCTCAAGATAAAACAAAAAAAGCAAGAAGATGCAGGACCGTCAAATTTGCAAAGTGAAAATACTGATAATATTGATGAGGCTCCGACTACAAAAAAAGGCAAAAAGCAGGTACGAAATGTTCAAAATTGGAAAATAGTAAAAGCAAAGATGTTACGTAACTCTGGTCAAGCTTATATTTCAAAGCGCGGAAAACACGTTTCTGAAAAGCAAATGAAACCTCCATGTGGAGATAAGTGCATCCTTGAATGTACCAAAAAGTTATCAGAAGAATCAAGAGAGCTTCTCTTATTGGCAGCTAGGTTCTTTTCAGCGTCAGCGTGATTTTTTAGGCCCTTGTGTGGAACAGTTGCATTTGAAATACCGTAGGGTTACAAATCATAAGGCAAAAAATCCCAACTGTGCTTTTTATATATTTGAAGGCGGAAAAAGATACGAGTATGTAAGCTCTTTTTGATTAATACTTTGGGAATATCAGATAGAACATTAAGAACTGTTATTAGCTCCAAAGTGGTTGATAATGGCCTCATTAAGGAAGATAAAAGAGGGAAACATGATAATCATAAAAAAACTGACTAGGAACTTAAACAATCAGTAAAGGATCATATAAATATGATCCCTCGAATTGAATCCCATTATCTCAGAAATGAGACTAAATTTAATATTGGTTTTTTTATACCTAAGAAAGACCAATGTGATTTGTGCGAGGCATACAAAAATGCTACAATCGAAGTAAAAGAGAAATTAGAAGAAAAATATCAGGACCATTTAAATGAGAAAGCAGTAAGCCGACTGGAGAAAGAAAAGGATAAAGGAAAAGCTCAAAATCATGAAATAATTTTAGCAGTTTACAACTTGCAAGCTGTTCTACCTGTACCTATGGGCAATACTTCTGCATTTTTCTACAAATCTCGGCTAAACTGTTATAATTTTACTGTAAGTTGTATTTCAACAAGCAAATTACTGTTTTAATTTATAATTTTGTTTCGTTTTGGATTCCTTAGTTAGTAAAATTTAATTCATATTTTGTTTTGTTTTGTTGTAGGTCACAGAACTCCCAAATAATGGAACATCATGCTACTTTTGGCATGAAGCACTTGGAAATCGAGGTGCCAATGAAATTGCGTCTTGTGTTTTGATGAGTTTAAAAGAAATTGCACTATCGAGACCTGGAAGCGATGTTGTCTTTTACTTAGATAACTGTGGGGGACAGCAAAAAAACAGGTATGTAAGCAAGCTATTAATCAAAATGGTCTAACATTTTAAATGTACGCCAATGGATAAAATTTGATTATGTATTAGATTTTTAGTTGCGAGCTACCTATATGCAGTCGAATGGTTTGAAATAAACTCCATAACACACAAATATCTGGTCAAAGGTCACACCCAGAATGAAGGTGACGCTGTTCATAGTGTTATAGAGCAATCACTATACAGAACTAAACGGTCAGGGCCAATTTACGTGCCAGAACAGTATGTATCAATCATTAGAAGTGCGAAGAAAAAAGGAAGTCCCCTTAATGTTAAAGGGCTAAGTTTTACAAGCTTTTATGACATGAAAGCTTCTTACGATGAGAGTAAGATGAGTTTCCTAAAAGATGGAGCTGGAAATGAATTTAAAATAAAAGAAGTTCGTATGCTTAACTTTAATAAAGGTAGAGATGTTTTCCATTATAAAACAACTTACGAAGAAAGCGAGTGGATTGATGTCCAATATATATATATATATATATATATATATATATATATATATATATATATATATATATATATATATATATATATATATATATATATATATATATATATATATATATATATATATATATATTATATATATATATATATATATATATATATATATATATATATATATATATATATATATATTTTTTTTGATTTCGTTTTGATTGGTTTTAGGTCTGTCAGAATGTAAACATTATGTTTTTAGTACTTTATATTGATGACGTTTCGATCATGTTCGATCTTTTTCAAATCTAAAAGTTAGGTTTCAGAAACAAAGTTAGTATAACTAGTGTCATCCAAATAAAAACACAAAAAACTTACCTCTAGAGCGTCAAAATAATAGTGAACATTAATCAACAAATATGTATATTTACATTTTTAACAACACAACACAAGGAACGGACTACTTATATTAGTAATAAACTATGAACTGATTTTATTAAAGAAGGGCGATGTATATTTTATTAAGATTGTTGATATCTTTTTATCGTTTATGGAATTTGGGTTTTTTTGGATTTCGATCATCTCCATAAACTCTCTTTTTTTTGGTTTGGTTCCGTTTTAAGTATTTTGTTTCATTATAATTGAAATTATGTCCCTTTGTCTTTTCGTGATTCGTTAAGGCTGTTGCATTTTTTTGTCGTATTTGTGGCTTTTTAGCCTATTTTCCAAATACTGCGTTGTTTGACCGATGTATACACCGGTGCAATCTTTACACGGAATTTGATATATGATGTTACTTTTTTTGTTTTTTGGAGTTTTTGTTTTAAGTCTACTAAAATTCTTTGATAAAAGGTTTGAGGCTTTGTGACAGATTTCTATATTATGTTTTTTAAACAGTGGCTGAAATTTTTGTGATAGGCCATTTACAAAAGGTAGAGAAAGATATATTTTTTTGTTTTTATTATTTTTTTCCTGATCGTTTTTTTCCGTTGAATTATAAAATTTATGTATTCTGTTTTTAAATATTTTATTGATTAATTGATCCGGGTAGTTATTTAATTTTAGAGCATCTTTTGCTTTTTCTATTGATTTTTGTCTAAATTCGGGATCAGATAGTTGGATTGCTCGGTCTGCCAGTCCTATTATTAGTTGCACAATTAGTCTTAGAAGATCTTGAGGAAAATGTACTAAAAAACCTAAAATTTGTAGTTCCATTTTTTTACAGATATGTGGATGACTGCATCACCTCTATCCCAAAAAACGAATCAAATTATATTTTGATGAATTTAACAAATACCACAAAAACTTAAAGTTTACCATTGAAATTGAAGAAAATGCCAAAATAAATTTCTTAGACACAACACTACACCACATGGGAGAAAACATAAAAACCGAATGGTACACAAAAAACATGGTCGTCCCGATACTTAAATTTCAATTCCAACCACTCATTTGCACAAAAAAATCCGTAATAATAGGACTGGCAGACCGAGCAATCCAACTATCTGATCCCGAATTTAGACAAAAATCAATAGAAAAAGCAAAAGATGCTCTAAAAATAAAAGAAAACTAGAATCTCAAATATATATATATATATATATATATATATATATATATATATATATATATATATATATATATATATATATATATATATATATGTTATAGATGATATTAATATTTCTAACGAAGTACAGTCAAGTGACGTTGAAAAAATCCAAGCCGGGTCTAACGTGCAAACATTTATAGTGGAGGAGTTTGTTAATGGTAAATGTTTATTTTTTTATTAAACTTAAATAAATTTCTTATATCAGCCACAATAAGTGGCCTCTATTTTGACACGTAAAATATTAATAGGTACAAGATTAACATTATTACTCCTTTATATTTAGCGACCAAAGAAGATGTATGTTTGCAGTTAAAAGAAGCAGTAGGATACGATCAGACGAAACTCAGCTCACAAAATGTTTCAAATGACATATTTAATGGTATGTTTTTTTCCTAATATCGATGGGTTTTTGACAAAACATCGTAAACGACATTCGTCAAATTTTACAGAAAACGATTTTTTTTCTTATTGCGTTATTTTTAAAACAGTTGGTAATTTTTTTGTATGTACATTATTAGTGCCACAGCTTTATTTCAATTCTCGATTTTTGTTTAAAAATAATGCAATGGGAAGAAAAAATCGTTTTCCGTAAAATTGACGAAAGTCGCCTAGGATGTTTTGTCAAAAACACATCGATATAATGATATAAATACCCATACTTTGGCCACTATAAATTGATAATGAACACCTAGTATGTAACTCCGGTTACTGTAGTTTTAAACTAATAAAAAATACATTTTTTATTGAGGTAACTCAGGGGCTGTCATATCAACTTTCCGGGGGCATATTAACATTAAATACCCGTATTTGCAATTAGGTGTGGATTTAGTAAAATTCCTAATTTAATAACAAAGGATGTGGTATGAAAGGGGTGGGGGCATGGCCCCCATAGCCCCCCCTTATGACCGCCCCTGTGGTAACTAGGGTTACTGACTTTTTAAACCAATAAAATACATTTTTTGTTCAGGTGTTTTTCTTAATTTATAGTAAACAAAGTATAGTACCGCCTTTTAAAATCTTTATAAGAGCATAAAAATATTGCAATTTACCTTTACTTTGTTGGTTTCGATTTTTTTTTTGTTAGTAGGTTTAATTTATATTTTTATTGCATATCGATTTTTTTATGACAAACTTAACAAACCTAATTGATATTAATATATTTATATTTCTTTTTAGCCCACAGCAGTACAGCAAAAAATGGAACTAAAACTATGATAGCTGATGCTAGACCTAGTACCTCATATACACCTGTCGAAAATATTGACTCGGACGTTGATCCTTATTCCACCGATCACTCGGAATATCATCCCGACACAGATAGCTCCTCTGACAGTGATCATGCTCCTGCAAATTTACCTCTTCAAAGCAAGATTTCTGAATTGGAGGGCATGGAAGAACTACCTGTAAAGACCGATAAATCACGAAAAAGAAAGAAGAATAAAAAAGGATGGAAAAGAAATGTAGCAAAATTCAGAAGAATGCATGGTGAAGCCTATGTCTCATCTCGGGGTAAACATGTCCCTGGTTTAAGCATAAAAGATCCGTGTCCAGCTACTTGTAGGCAGAAATGCAGCGAGGGGATATCCCATGATGAGAGGTTACTAATTTTTCAAAGATACCATCAACTAGATTCCTATGAAAGAAAACGTGATTTTATTCATGGCCACACTGAAAAAATTAACAAAAAATGGCACACTAAGGAAAACTCAAGACGTCAATGTACCATTGTCTTTTTTTTGCCGAAGAATCATGAAAAAATTAGGGTGTGCAAAATTATGTTTATTAATACTCTAGGAATTCGAAAAGGAGTTTTGGATATTGCAATGCAAAAAAGGACAAATGAGAATACGACTTTTAAAGACAAAAGGGGCAAACACGCAAAGAAGATCACACCTCCTGATATATTGGAAAATATAAGAAAGCATATCGAAAAATTTCCAGTTATGTCTTCGCATTATTGCCGAGCAAAAACTCAACGCAAGTATTTATCTTCAGACCTTAATATTACTCTCATGTACTCATTGTACAAAAAGGAATGCACAGAAAAAGAAAAGCCAATAGCTAGCTCCTCCGTATATAGAAAGGTATTTTCTGAAGAGTACAACCTTGGATTTTATAGGCCTCGCAAAGATCAATGCCGGGTCTGTATGAATTATAATTCTCCTGCAAGTGATAAAAGCTCCTTAGAGACTGAATATATAGCTCACCTTGCTGCAAAAGATAGGGCTAGAGAAGAAAAAAGATTAAGCAAACAGTTGGCGGAAAACTCTAATGGAGAAATCATCAGTTGTAATTTTGATCTACAACAAGTTCTTCTCGTACCGAATGATCCTACAAACAATGCTCTATTCTACAAACAGCGATTTAAGATGTTCAACTTTACCATTTATGATGTAGTTTCGAAAAAAGGAGATTGCTTTATGTGGACGGAGGTTGATGGTAAACGTGGCAGTTGTGAAATTGCAACGTGTCTTTTCACATACTTTAAGTCGTTGCCCGACTCTGTAAAGCAAATTCAATGTTTCAGCGACCGATGTGGAGGCCAAAATTTGTATAAGTTTGTGGCTGGCATGTGTTTGACTGCGGTCCAAGAAATTCCACACTTGGAAAATATAGATCTTATGTTTTTGGTGGTGGGGCATAGCGAAATGGAGTGCGACTCTATGCACTCCGCAATTTCTACAGAATTCAAAAGAGTGGGAAAGGCATATTGGCCTAATGATTGGAAGACAATTGCTAAATGTGCTAGGCGAAAAGGCGACAAACCCTATGGCGTTCATGACCTCACAAATGACCAAATATTGGACTGGAAAACTCACGCAGAACGACAAATGATTTTTAGAGGCAAAGATGAAAATCATAAGACCGTAAGTTGGCAAAAAATGTGTCGGATGAACTTTTCCAAATCCAGACCATTTATTATAAAATTTAAAGAAAACTTTGATGGCGAATTTAGGATTCTAAATTGCAAGAGAAAATCGAAGTCTAGTTCATTCGAGACCAATACTTTAAGACTGTACCAAAATAAATTGCCGATTAAAAAAGAAAAATTTAATGACCTTTTATCATTATTTAAAACTAGGCCCCCAGCAATTCCAAACGATTATAAGCATTACTATGAAAATCTTCCTTTTCAAGGGGACAAAACTGGAAGAAAATATCCAGCTGTTTCTGAAAGCGACCTAAATGATGACCAGTGACTTGACAAAAAGATTCAATGTTCTTCTTTATGTACTATTTTTGTTATTTTATATTAATGAGTTAATAAATACTTATTTTGATGTATAAAAGTTGTATTTATTGTGAACGTTAAAAATAAGATATGTATGTTTTCATTCAACTTTTTTAATGCTTAAACTAGATATCTCGTTCTTAAGCAAAATTTTAAAAGAAAAAAACATTTTAAAATGTAAACTTAGAAAATGTCTTGCCTACTAAAACTGCTAACAAAATCTCGTTAAAACAAATATGATTTTTGATACTAAACCTTTTTATATATATATACAGGGTGTAAAAAGTATGATGCTCATCATTTTAATGGGCGATAGTGGAGCTCAAAATAAGTCGAAAAGTTTATATGACATATGTGTCAAAACTTGACAGATTTTTGTCTAAACGATGTTAAAGTCATGCACTTTAGAAGCAGTTATTTCTGTAAAGCGTAACAACTGGAAACTTTTGTCTTAATCGCTTATCAGTAGATTCATTTGATAATAAAATAGACTTAATTTTAAATGTTTTAGTCTACAAATAAAAAATAATAATAATTTTTTAACAATTGTTCTCCCAGTTGTATATATATATATATATATATATATATATATATATATATATATATATATATATATATATATATATATATATATATATATATATATATATATATATATATATATATATATATATATATATATATATATATATATATATATATATATATATATATAGTTTATTATTTTATTTTATATATGTTTATGGTTTTCCAAAATTTTCTGGATTTTCTTGGGGATAAGGTCAGGCAATATATAAAAACAGTTGCTTACTAAGCAATTTTCGTTCAATTTATGTCAATTACGACGTTTCGGCCTGGAAGGGCCTTCATCAGGTATATAATATGTATTTTTTTATAAGAACAAATCAATCTGCAATACAAAAATTTTTTTGATTGAAATTTTACCTATACAATATATTAACATTTAATTTTACCTTAAAACTAAGGGGCTTCTTACGAAAAACACTCATTTTTGTTGTTGTGTAATGCACATTTAATACTTGAAATGACAAACAAACACTTAACATTTAAAACAGTTATATTCACAATAAACGGTCTTCGTTTCAACTATTTATGTTTTTTTAATTATTATTTATTTTTTGATAGTTATAGAACTACTAGCACCATCTTACCATTTTACCAAAAAAATAAAAATGTGTTTAATATCAAGAACTGTAAAAAACTGTAAAATATATTTTAAAATAGCAGTGAGGTAGAGTTCTTTGCATATAGATAATGATATAGAAATTTGTTTTATTTTTGTGTGTGGTCATCTTGGGGCAGTAGTAAAAGATTTTATTAAAATTTATTTTAATAAATGTGTGTTTTTTTTTATAATTTTATATCTAAATATTATTGTATACTGATTATCTTGTTGTGTAATTTTTTTTTAATTAATTATTAATGAGATTGCAATAATGCATACTTAAATTCTTTGTGTCTGCCTTTGTGTTTATTGCCTTTTTGTTTTTTTGAATAAAACCATTTCTAAGAATTCTCTCTTTTGTGTATTTGTTTCTGTTTTCAAAATTTTTGTATTTTCAAAATCAAAAGTATGTTTTTTTCGGTGGAGTGGTTTGTTAGAGCAGTTTTGTTGCGTTTGTCGTATTTATGACTATTTAGTCTGTTTTTTAAATATTGGCTTGTTTGTCCTATGTAAACGTTATCACAGTCCTTGCAAGGAATTTCATATATAATATGGCTTTTTTGTTTTTTTCAATTTTGCTTTTGAGATTTGAAGATAATTTTTTAAGTAAATTGTGGCCCTTATGGCAAACTGTAATATTTTCATTTTTAAAAATGTTTTGAATATTTTCAGAGAGTTTAGGAATGTAAGGTAAGGATAGATATTTTTTTTTATTATTGTCTTTTTCCTGTCGTTTTTGGAATTTATTTGAATTATAAAATTTGTGAATTCTTTTTTAAAAATTGAGTTAATTAAATTATCAGGGTAGTTATTAAGTTTAAGTGCTTTTTTGCTTTAGTTATTGCTTTTTTCGATTTGGTGGGTCACTTAAATATATCGCTCTATCTGCAAGGCCAATTACAACCGACTTTTTTTGAGAGAATGGGTGTTGAGAATTAAAGTTTAGATACCTCGAAGACCAGGTGTCTTTTGTGTACCATTCCGTTTCAATTGAGTTGTTCTTGTTATGTAGTGTTAGGTCTAAAAAATTAATTTTTTTATGGTTTTCGGTTTCACTTGTAAATTGTAATTTTTTGTGATAGCCGTTAAAACAGTTTAAAACATAATCTATTTTATCTTGAGGTACAGCTGTTATGCAATCGTCCACGTAGCGAAAAAAGAAGGGTAGAGTAAAATTTAGTTTTGAAATAACTGTTTCTTCTAGATCTTCTAGTACAAGCTGGGCAATTACACTTGAAATAGAAGAACCCATTGCACATCCGTCAATTTGTTTATAAAATTGTTGGTTATAAAGAAAATAGGTAGAGTTGAGTGTAGTTTCAATGGCTTCAAGAAATTCATTGATTGGAATGTCAGTGTATGGTTTAATTTTATTCCATTTTTTTAATTATATCTTTGCTAACTTTGTGGGGATGTTTGTATATAGTGATACGACATCAAGTGATATAAGTAGATAATTTTTAGGTAAAATAATAGATTTTATCTTTTCTTTAAAATGCCAAGAATCTTTAATGTAATATTTGTTTTGATTTACTACGTTGTTTAAAATATTTTTTAGATATTTAGATAAATTTTCGTACGGGATTGGATGCATGAAACGATGGGTCTTAGTGGTATTCCTTGTTTGTGGAGCTTTGGGAGTCCGTAGATTCTCGGTGGATGGGCATTATGTATTTTAAGTTTTTTTGCCGTATCAGGAGAGATATATGTTTTGTTTTCCCATCGAGTTATTATTTCATTGTTAGCTTTTTGATAAATATTTGTGGGGTCGTTAGGTATTTTTTTATAAATGGTGTTATCTTGAAGAAAATCGTTCATTTTTCTATCGTAGTCGGTCGATTGCATAATTACTGTTTTAGACGTTTATTTTAAGGTCTGGATGATTTTTTATAAATAACTTTGTTTTTTGACTTTAGCACTGAAATTTTTTGATGATTTTTGAACTTTTGTTTTTATTAATATTTTTTGTAGTTAGTTATAACGTTGCAACATTTTGCTCTAAGGTCGTCTTTGGTGCTGCACGGTAAGGTATTTATTGTTGATTCTATATTTGTAATTAGGTCAAATGTTAATATATTGTATAGTGTAAAATTTCAATCAAAAAAATTTTTGTATTGCAGATTGATTTGTTCTTATAAAAAAAATACATATTATATACCTGATGAAGGCCTTCCAGGCCGAAACGTCGTAATTGACATAAATTGAACAAAATTGCTTAGTAAGCAACTGTTTTTATATATTGCCTGACCTTATCCCCAAGAAAATCCAAAAATTTTGGAAAACCATAAACAATATATCAAGGCAAAGGTCAACAGAAAATTAACAAATAAACAATTTATCCAGCATGGGTGAAACAATACATACATACCAAAACATCTTAGATAACTATGGAAGAAATGTTGTAACTCAGATCAAACTGTATACAAGACTAAATACAAAAAAAGCTAACCAAAAGAACCGAAGAATTTTTCTCCTACGATGCAAAGATGAAAATCTAACTCCAACCTTTCTTAATTTTAAAACAAAACACATAAGTTTTTATTGTAAAAACCTTGACAGGAGCTTCCATGAAAACACTCTTAAAAAATTTAAAACTGGCATCATCGACCTACTAATTACCGACACGACAAAACATTTAAATATCTTGGAACATCAACTTATACAAATTGCGGAATATCTAAAAAATATCTTACCAAACCATTTTATAACAAAATTTTTGAAATTGAAGACCAAAAATATAGAATCTCTTTTTAAAAACACCAAAGAAAAAATATACACAAAATTAATAGTTTAATGATGCGACAAAACAAAAATAACACATTAAATGACCAAAAACATAGTTGGATTGAAAATTTAACCGACACCGTTATCCCTGACTATGCCGTAGAAATTCTTAGTTTAGGTCCTAACTACGCCATTCCAATTGAAAACCCTAGCGAATTTCCCACTATTGACCTAATTACAAATATAGAATCAACAATAAATACCTTACCGTGCAGCACCAAAGACGACCTTAGAGCAAAATGTTGCAACGTTATAACTAACTACAAAAAAAATATTAATAAAAACAAAAGTTCAAAAAATCATCAAAAAAATTTCAGTGCTAAAGTCAAAAAAACAAAGTTATTTATAAAAAATCATCCAGACCTTAAAATCCTAAAACCAGATAAATCTAATAAAACAGTAATTATGCAATCGACCGACTACGATAGAAAAATGAACGATCTTCTTCAAGATAACACCATTTATAAAAAAATACCTAACGACCCCACAAATATTTATCAAAAAGCTAACAATGAAATAATAACTCGATGGGAAAACAAAACATATATCTCTCCTGATACGGCAAAAAAACTTAAAATACATAATGCCCATCCACCGAGAATCTACGGACTCCCAAAGCTCCACAAACAAGGAATACCACTAAGACCCATCGTTTCATGCATCCAATCTCCGTACGAAAATTTATCTAAATATCTAAAAAATATTTTAAACAACGTAGTAAATCAAAACAAATATTACATTAAAGATTCTTGGCATTTTAAAGAAAAGATAAAATCTATTATTTTACCTAAAAATTATCTACTTATATCACTTGATGTCGTATCACTATATACAAACATCCCCACAAAGTTAGCAAAAGATATAATTAAAAAAAAATGGAATAAAATTAAACCATACACTGACATTCCAATCAATGAATTTCTTGAAGCCATTGAAACTACACTCAACTCTACCTATTTTCTTTATAACCAACAATTTTATAAACAAATTGACGGATGTGCAATGGGTTCTTCTATTTCAAGTGTAATTGCCCAGCTTGTACTAGAAGATCTAGAAGAAACAGTTATTTCAAAACTAAATTTTACTCTACCCTTCTTTTTCGCTACGTGGACGATTGCATAACAGCTGTACCTCAAGATAAAATAGATTATGTTTTAAACTGTTTTAACGGCTATCACAAAAAATTACAATTTACAAGTGAAACCGAAAACCATAAAAAAATTAATTTTTTAGACCTAACACTACATAACAAGAACAACTCAATTGAAACGGAATGGTACACAAAAGACACCTGGTCTTCGAGGTATCTAAACTTTAATTCTCAACACCCATTCTCTCAAAAAAAGTCGGTTGTAATTGGCCTTGCAGATAGAGCGATATATTTAAGTGACCCACCAAATCGAAAAAAAGCAATAACTAAAGCAAAAAAAGCACTTAAACTTAATAACTACCCTGATAATTTAATTAACTCAATTTTTAAAAAAAGAATTCACAAATTTTATAATTCAAATAAATTCCAAAAACGACAGGAAAAAGACAATAATAAAAAAAAATATCTATCCTTACCTTACATTCCTAAACTCTCTGAAAATATTCAAAACATTTTTAAAAATGAAAATATTACAGTTTGCCATAAGGGCCACAATTTACTTAAAAAATTATCTTCAAATCTCAAAAGCAAAATTGAAAAAAACAAAAAAAGCCATATTATATATGAAATTCCTTGCAAGGACTGTGATAACGTTTACATAGGACAAACAAGCCAATATTTAAAAAACAGACTAAATAGTCATAAATACGACAAACGCAACAAAACTGCTCTAACAAACCACTCCACCGAAAAAAAACATACTTTTGATTTTGAAAATACAAAAATTTTGAAAACAGAAACAAATACACAAAAAGAGAATTCTTAGAAATGGTTTTTATTCAAAAAAACAAAAAGGCAATAAACACAAAGGCAGACACAAAGAATTTAAGTATGCATTATTGCAATCTCATTAATAATTAATTAAAAAAAAAATTACACAACAAGATAATCAGTATACAATAATATTTAGATATAAAATTATAAAAAAAACACACATTTATTAAAATAAATTTTAATAAAATCTTTTACTACTGCCCCAAGATGACCACACACAAAAATAAAACAAATTTCTATATCATTATCTATATGCAAAGAACTCTACCTCACTGCTATTTTAAAATATATTTTACAGTTTTTCACAGTTCTTGATATTAAACACATATTTAATCTTTTTGGTAAAATGGTAAGATGGTGCTAGTAGTTCTATAGACTATCAAAAAATAAATAATAATTAAAAAAAACATAAATAGTTGAAACGAAGACCGTTTATTGTGAATATAACTGTTTTAAATGTTAAGTGTTTGTTTGTCTTTTCAAGTATTAAATGTGCATTACACAACAATAAAAATGAGTGTTTTTCGTAAGAAGCCCCTTAGTTTTAAGGTAAAATTAAATGTTAATATATTGTATAGTGTAAAATTTCAATCAAAAAAATTTTTGTATTGCAGATTGATTTGTTCTTATAAAAACATACATATTATATACCTGATGAAGGCCCTTCCAGGCCGAAACGTCGTAATTGACATAAATTGAACGAAAATTGCTTAGTAAGCAACTGTTTTTATATATTGCCTGACCTTATCCCCAAGAAAATCCAAAAATTTTGGAAAACCATAAACAATATATCAAGGCAAAGGTCAAAGAAAATAACAAATAAACTATATATATATATATATATATATATATATATATATATATATATATATATATATAATATATATATATATATATATATATATATATATATATATATATATATATATGTTGTAACGTAGGTGAGGGCTTTTAGAAAACGACGAGCGCGAATGTAGTAACATTAAAACTGTGCGAGCTGCAGTTGACGAAGAAACTATATTAGTAGTGTTAGATGGTATGTTCACCATCACCCTGACCCGGGTCAGACGTTTATCTTAAAATCTCTGACGTAATTAAATATTTAGGAATCTTGTGTGACGCGTTATTTAGGGCGTGGCCAATACTATCTGTCAAATGTCAAATGTCACCTGTCAAATGTCGCCTGTCAACTGTCATATGTCGCGACCCACGTGACTTAGGAAATTTAGCTTAGATTAGATTAGATTAGATTATTTGAGCGGAGATGGCGAAAAATGACCTCCACTACTGCAACCCTACCAGATTTATTGTGGTTTCTCCTATCGTTCTTTAGAGTACCTTGTCCAAGCCCGTCTTCTTAACTAGACTCCAGAGTCTCGACACTGGCCACTCCATATAATTTGCCGGTTTTGGCTTCTCCTCCCCAAGCCTAGTAAACCTAAGCCTGCATAGTGCTTCGCAATGGCACCACACATGTAAGGCTGTTTCTTCAGCCTCCTGGCAGAACCTACACAGGCTATCCTCCGTCAGGTTTATTTTTTCCAGGTGCTTGTTAAGTTTACAATGTCCTGTTAGTTGACCTACCGTTATCCTTACGACCTTACGGCTGTGGCTCAGTAGGTCTGATGTAAACTTGGCCGAGCGGGTCTTAATGAACTGCTTTGCCTGTCGTTGTCCCGGTGTTTGTACCCACCAGCTTTGAAACTGTCTGTCTACCCAACTCTTAATAGATGCTTTGAAGAGACCTGCCGAGATACCGCAGAATGGCTCCGGGCCTATCATTTCCGCGGCTGATCCTCTTTTGGCTAGGTCGTCGGCCTCTTCGTTGCCTGGATGGCCCTCGTGGCCTGGTACCCAGGCTACCGTAAGTTTGTTTGCCAAGCCGACTTTTTCCAGGGCCTGTATACAGTCCCCGACTAGTTTGGAATTAACTTTTGGGGAACTGATGGCCTTCAGGGCCGCTTGGCTATCTGAGTAAATGACGATATTTTTTCCTTTACTCCCTTTTTCTTTAATCCTCACGGCGCAATGCACTATTGCTACGATTTCCGCTTGGAAAACCGTGGCGTGCTGACCGAGACTTAAGATTACCTTTTCTCTAGGCTTATCTCCATAGATACCAGCTCCTACACCCTTGTTGGTCTTGGAGCCATCTGTATACCAGATATGATCGGCTTTGATTGGAGGGCCTCCCTTCCAGTCCTCCCTATCTGGTATGATAATACGAAAGTGTCTATTGAAGATGAAACGAGGGGTTATCCTGTCTGAGGGCATCTCAAACAATGTGC
The DNA here is from genome assembly GCA_019359885.1 of Listronotus oregonensis. Classification (NCBI taxonomy): domain Eukaryota; kingdom Metazoa; phylum Arthropoda; class Insecta; order Coleoptera; family Curculionidae; genus Listronotus; species Listronotus oregonensis. The sequence goes on from JAHBCN010009376.1 coordinate 19,784, forward strand.
TGACCTCTTGGTCCTCCTCTATTTCCCATCTTGGAGTACTTCGGTGTTCTATAATTGGACTTTGACCTCCTTTGAGCCTATAGAGTACCGCCTTTACTTGCCCCTGTATGTAGATGTGGAGTGGCGGCAGGTTTAGCAGCACTTCTAGGGCTGCGGTTGGAGTTGTTCTCATAGCTCCCGTGATGCATACGCATGCTAGCCTTTGCACACTTTGAAGTTGTCTGATTGCTACGGTCTGTGAGACCCTTGCCCCCCAGGCAACTGAACCATAGGTTATCATGGGTCTTATTACCATGTTATACAACCACATGTTCATCTTTGGGTTAAGTCCCCAGCTTTTTCCACAAAGGGTGTGTTCGGGGAGCATGCTATTTGCGCCATCTGGTACTACGTTTCGTTCGCGGAGCGATTCTGTAGCGCTATAAAGCGCATGTGTGACGTCATTGTTTTTGCAGCCTACGTCATCACTAACGCTTTGAAATGCTAATTTCAACTAGGTAGGGCAGAATATTGGGTTAGCGCCATTTTGTACGCCAAAGCTCCGTGAACAGGTAGTTGGTGTTGTGATTTGAGGTTAGAGTTTTGTTTATTTTTCGATATTTTTTTAGAATCGGTTTTAAATTGATTTTAAAATAAAAATGAGTACTTGGCTTAAATTATTTAATTCAGAGACGGAGGAAACGACCGAAATATTTGTTTCCGAAGCTGATGCTCAACGGGCAGAAACTGGTAAGTTGTGGTTTTTTTGAATCATTAATAATTGCTTTTTTGTCTTTAATATTTTATACTCTAAAATATTTTGACACTGAACTTATGATACCTTTTTTTAGACCTGGAATTTGCGACGCAATTGCTGGAACGAGCTCAGTCCCAAGCAAGTCCAGTTTCTCCAAGTATGTATTATAGATTAGTGTATTACTAGTTATTTTATTTTGTGCTTTTGGGTGATATAAATTTAGTTAAATATATGATTTGTACATATTTAATTACAGATATGTCAAGTTCTTCAAGCAATACACTTAGTAGTATTGCAGATGATGCTACTTCTAGTGTTGGTGAGGCATCTTTAGTAAATGGTAAGCATTTATTCACTTCTAAGGGTTTGTAGTTTATGCTTACTATTTATTTATTTTTTATTTGGTAATTAGTTGATTTGCACATAGTGTCTTTCTTTTTCAGGTTTTAAGTGGCCCCATGAAGCCATTCTACTCTTGGTAGAGGAGTTCCGTAAGGAACAAGGAAACTTGGTTTCAGGGCGGGTTAGCCAAAAGAAAGTGTGGGATAGAATTGCCGAAGTGCTTCAAAGGGAAGGGTACATAGTCACTGGGCCACAATGCCTATCGAAATTTAATGGGATGAAACGGACTTACAAGTCCATTAAAGATCACAATGGCAGGTCTGAAAATAATTTAAGATCATGGCCCTATTTGGATGTAAGTTTAGATTATTTGATGTACTTTTGTGTTTCTTATTTCTATCTATTTATTAGCTTATGGAGAGCATTTTGGGTGAAAAACCATATATGCAGCCTGTGGCCACATTGTCATCAACTGGCAATGGTACGTCATCTATCCCCACCTCAGGCCATGCAGGAACATCATCCACCCCTACAGCTCCCCTGACCAATGTGGAGCTAATAATGAGCCCCAGTTCGACAAGTAAGTACCATTTAGAATTTAATTTTCTGCTTTCAATACTTAATATTGTGTACTCATCTGTATTGTAATACAACACTGAATGTAAGGCACGAATGTTTTCAGTATGCTTCACATAAAATATTCTTTCTACAAACTGATACCACCCCTATCTCCCAGTAGCCTTAAAAATGTTTATTCAAAACTGTCATATTATATGTCTATTATAGATCTAAATTTAGACGAATAAAGTGACACATAACTCACTAGTGAGATAAAGTAGTGAGTTATAAATTTTATCTCACTAGTGAGTTATGAAACATCAATTTTGTTTTAAATAAACAATCGCCTTAGTTACAAAACCACAACCTTCTTCGAAAAATTGCATTGTTGCAAGAAAAATCCACCTGTTATTTACTATGTCACATAATCTGACAAATTAGAAATATACTACAGGGAAATTCGTTCATTTCAAGGATCTTTTCTATGTATCTTACTTCAACATTATATTATAATAATATGACAGTTTTGGATTAAATATTGTATGGAACACGTGTGTTATTACATATAAGTCACTCGAGAAAATAATAACACACTAGTACCATATTAGGCTAAAAAATATTGTATGCTAAATCTCCTTATTCTGCATACTTCCACATGCGTGCGTTAAAAATTTACTTTTAACTCCTTAATTAGGTAACATTAATTTTAGGAAAACGAAAAGCTGGATCAGAAATTGCCGAAGCCATTTTAGAGAGCCGAAGATTGGCGGAGGCATCAAAGGAGAGAAGGCATCGAGAGAGAATGCAGCAGAAAAGAGAATGCCAAGAAAAAATGTTGAAATTAATGGGGGAATTAATAAACAAAATATAATTCATTTTATTAGATATATTTTTTATTAATATAATAAATATAATGATTAATAGATACATTTTTGTTATTTACTATTTACACCACCCTCATCAAGAGTCTTTGACAGATTAGGTCCCTTTTGGCTGCACCAGCATTGGCCTGTGCAGCATCTTGCTGTACATTTCGGGCCTCATTATCTGCATCTCCTTCATTTACTGCAATGATTAGGTCATCACCCCTCAGTAAACAAATATTGTGTAAAACGCAGCAGGCAATAACGTGGGCAGGGATTAAATGAACCTTCCGCATGGGCAGTACTGTCAAGAGGCTGCGAAACCTTCCTTTTAGCAAACCGAACCCTCTCTCAATAGCTATACGTGCTGATGAATGGCAGAAATTATAATTCCTCTGTCGTTCTGTCAGATGGCCATTGTCACGATAAGGTACCAACAAATTCTCATGTAACTTGTAAGCTGAGTCACCAAGTAAATGACAATCCTCATAAAACATTTCTCCATCTCCTAAGTAGCCATGAACTTCAGATAGACGAAATACACGTTGATCATGAACAGAGCCAACCTGTCCTGCGTAGCAATGAAGGAAACGTCCAGAATGATCACAAACAGCCTGCAAGTAAAACATAATGTCAAGGATAAAAGTCAATTACCTATGGAAAGGGTTTTATTACCTACCTGAAGTATTACTGAGTGACATCCTTTCCGATTGACGTATGCTTCTGGATTGACTGATGGAGCTGGGATATTTATATGGGTTCCGTCAATTGCCCCTATGACTTTAGGAAATGCACTTACTGCCTCAAATCCAGCCCATATTTGTTGAACTTTATCTCCCATTGGCCATCTGATAAAAACTGGTGCCAGCTCATTTAATGCTCTTGTGACACGTCTTGTTACATACATTGCAGTACTCCTTCCAACATTGAACCTTTCAGATAATGACCTATATATAGCAATTAAATATAAATATAAAAAAATTAAGTAAGAGAAAAATACACTTACCTTAATGAATCAGGTGTGGCTAATCTCCAAATGGCAAGTAGAAACTGCTTCTCTGGTGAAATCATTGCAGTTCCTGGAATTTGGTGCAATAATAGAAAGCACGTAATCAAAGGTTTCTCTACACATTCTGAAATAATTAGATACAGTCGTAAGGTATAAAGAGTGATGATGGGCAAATAATAAATTAATAAGTTGTATTATTATTAAATAAAGTACCTAAAATGAGACTTAAATTGCTGGTCACTTAGTGCAGGTAAAACATGTTCCACATAATTCTCAAGTCTTGGGATCTCTTCTATGCATTTCATGATGTTCTAAAGCTTGTAAATCTTCATCGTCACTACTACTGTCTGACGATGAAGACGAATCCATTATCTGGTTAATTATTCGCAAACCCATCGCCACCACGTTTAAATTGTGTCTATTATCAGCCATTTTTAACAAAACAAAAAATAAATAAGGTTAAACTACGATCGCTATTCACCCTACGAATCGATTGTTCACGGAGCTGACAGCGCAAATGCTCTTAACACCTCCCCGAACAGATCAAATAGCGTTTGCGTAGCGTAGCGCCATAGCGTGCTCCCCGAACACACCCAAAGTCTGAACAAGTTTGTTGAGGTGTGGTCCCCAGTTCATCTTTTGGTCAAAAGTGACTCCTAGATATTTAACCTCTTTTGAGAAGGGGATTTCCACTCCATTGAGCTTTGGACATCTGAGTGCCCTTAGTGCTCTTTTCTTTGTGAAGGGAACAATAACGGTCTTTTGTGGATTAACCGACAGACCTTCCTCCCTGCACCATTCGTCTACGATGTTCAGTGCGTTTTGCGTCCTTTCTGAAACAAAGTCTAAGTGCTTACCTCTAACTACGATGGCTATGTCGTCTGCGTAGCCGAGGCAGTGAAACCTCTCTTTGGCCATTTTTGCCAGAAGGCCGTCGACTAGGATCGCCCAGTATAATGGTGATAGAACGCCTCCTTGTGGGCAGCCCCTCCCCACCTCAGCTTCTATGGTGTCCTCGCCCAAGGTGGATCTAATGACCCTGTTTCTTAGGCTGGCCTCCATCAGTAGCATATGGTGTGCGGGATGTTCCTTCGTTTAAGAGCCTTCATTAACGATCCTGTTGGAACGTTGTTGAACGCTCCCTCTATGTCTAGAAATGTGCCAAGCGCTATCTCTTTGTCATCGATTGACTTTGTCAGGAGTCTGCTCAGATCGTCCAGAGCGGAGTCCGCAGACTTTCCTGATTGATAGGCATACTGGCGGTCACTTAAAGGGTATAGTGATAGTATGTTATCCCTTATGTATCTATCCACAATTTTTTTCAATGTTTTGAGCAGGAACGAGGATAGACTTATAGGTCTATATGACTTAGGCGTTTGGTCTGAAATTCTGCCTATCTTTGGCAGGTAGACTACTGTAGCCTTTTGCCATATTTTTGGTATGTAGCCCCAGGCAATGCATGCTCTGAAAATTTTGCAGAGATGCGGCAGTAATACGGCCATGCCTTTTTGGAGCAGTACCGGGTAGATTTCATCCCGGCCTGGCTACTTGTATGGGTGGAACTCGCCTATGGCCCATTTGATTTTTTCATGTGTTACCACTTCCTTTGCCTTATCCCAGTCTTCCTTTAGGGGTCTTCTGGGATTGCGGGCTTGTTTTCTTGGCCGAGGTTGATCAATTATGGTTGATCCTGGAAAGTGGGTGTTAATCAATAGCCCTAGGGTTTCGTTGTTAGTGCTTGTGAAGGCCCCGTCCGTTCTTTTTAGGGGGACGGGAGCACTCGCAGTACCTTCTCTTGCGAGGACTCTGTGGATCCTGGCGCATTCCGGGGTTTCTGTGATTTGTTCACAGAACTGTTCCCAGGAAATTCTTTTCGCCTTGCGGATCTCTTTGTTGTACTGCGTAAGTTTCGTTTTGTACGTTGCCCAGTCTTGGTTGAGTTTGGCCTTGTTAAATAGCCTTTTCACCTCGGATCTAAGACCCTCTAGGTGACTATTCCACCAGACTGTTTTATTTCTTTGTTGTCTTGTTTGTTCTGGACAGTTTTCTTTATAGGCCGTTTTTATTGCCTCATTTAGTTGGTCTACTGCCAGATCAAGACCCTTCGTTGTGAAGATTGTTGCCGTGCCCCCCTTGAGTTACTCCTCTAGTGCTCTTTCATAGCCTTGCCAGAGTGTCCTCCTTGGGTTACGGAATTTCTTGACGGCTAGTCTAGAAATTGTTAAATCAAATCTGATGTGGCGATGATCTGAACACGATGGTTCGTCAGAGACATGCCAGTTTGTGATGGTATCACTGACATCATGGCTACAAAAAGTAAGGTCAAGGACCTCACGCCTGGTTGATGTCACAAAAGTGGGTTCTATGCCTATGTTAGCTATGTCTAACCCTTCACTTATAATAAATTCATGCAAGGACTCACCTCTACTGTTTGTATTGGTGCTTCCCCAGATTGTGTTGTGGGCGTTGACGTCACCTCCAACTATTACTTGTTGTCTTCTTCCTCTGCAATGGCCTATGATGTCCTCCATTAGGGATGGTGGACAGGTCCTTTCTTCTCCGGGGAAATAGACGCAGCAGACTACCTAGGTCTTAGTCCCTTCCTCTGCTGTTGTTGCGGTTGCCTGTACTGTAACAAAGTCCCTAGAGCAGAGCTCCGAGATTAGTGTACAGCTGATGTTATTACTATTATAAAGAATACTGGTTGTTATCATGATATAGTAACTTACCTCCAGATGGATTGGGTCCTCTGATGGCTCCGTTGTTTAGCCATGGTTCCTGTGTAAGGGCGATATCCAGGCCTTCTTCTTGGAACCTTCTACACAGCATGGCTGAGGCAGCCTTGGCATGGTGAAGGTTCACTTGGATCACCTTTATGGTATCCATTGTAACTAAGAGGGGCTGGGGGATCGACTCCTCAACAGGGCCTCCTCCTCCGTGGCGGTGTCCATTTGCTGATAGACTGTATGTCTTTTCAGCGGACTGGTGCCACTTTGAGCAGAAGGCTCGTCAGTATCGACCTCCCGTTCCCTCTCCACCCGGTGCTATGGGCCCGGCCTTCGATGTACTGGCCTCGGGTTCCTCAGCGGTCCGTTGTGTGAGCCCGGCCTTTCATGTGCTGGCCTCGGGGTCTTCAGCAATTTGTTGGACTTTTTTGTCCTGCTTTTTCCGGAACTTGAGCCTTCCGAATCCGAAGTATGGGCTCATGTTCAGTTTTTCCAGACCTTCGAGGGACTGTTTGTCCATGGAGAAGGTCCAGAGTTGGCCTTTGTCCTTTGGGACTGCTCCCCAGGACTTCCACAAGTTTGTGTTTAGGCCTTTATTGCCTACCGATATCCTTTTTAGGATTCTTTCAGCTGGCATTCTTTCCCCCCGTTCGTCCGGGATGAAAACGGTGAAGGTGACTGGCTTTGGCAAGTCCTAGTCTGTCAGTGCCTTTAACACTGCTCCCTCCCAGGGCTTGAGTGTTGGCACCGTCTTTGTTAGCCATTCTGCGCTGCTTTTGTCAGCGCAGGTGACTTCAAGGTATCCCGGCCTGTGGTTGCATTTTTCAAAGCTTACAACCTGGCCATCTGGGATGTTGTCGTAAGCGTTCAAAATTGAGGCTTGGACTTCCTCCATCCTTTCGGTCGTCAGCTGGTCTTCTGGGTAGCCTTCGCTGACGATAGCAACTTTCTCGCTGCTTGCTGCAGCCTTGTACGACATGCTAGTCATAGTGGCCGGTTTTGTTGGCTTGTCTCCTCTCGGCTTTTTGAATTGCCTTTTATGGGGAGTACTGTCCTCGGATCTCGTCCTTTTTTGGGTTTGGCTGGCTGCTGTGGCCTGTTCAGTGGCCTTCGAGTCCTTTGCCTTACCCATGCGTTTTGCGTGTGCGATGAAGTTTTCCTTAATCACGGCACGTTTAGCCTCAGCGCGGCTTTTGCCTGTTTGAATCAAGGCTCGCACACGAGCTCTAGAACTTCCTGACAGATTGGCCTTAATGACCTGTTCGTCTGTCAGGTTGTCAATCTCCTCTATGGAGTTTGCCTTGTAGCTGGTCGTGGCTAACTTTTTGCCTGTGACCTTGCCTGGTTGGTTTAATGGTTGTTTGCTACCCATATAGTTCCCACGAGTAGCTAGGGAAGTAATCGGTCCATCCAGGCAGAGCCCCGCATGGCTGGATAAGGCATGCGATACAGGGGGGTGCTGCCTGGTGCCCCCGGGGGAACGTTTGCGATCACTTATATCCTTGTGACCATTCAGCCTTCGGCACGTTGCCTTCCACCTTGGCTTAGGATTGTGTTTAAATGTGTGTGTGTGTGTGTGTGTGTGTGTGAGCGTGATGATGTGTGTATTGTGTGCCTGTGTGCTCCCTCCTCTTTTTCCGGGCTTGGGACCGGTCACTTGATCGGCGCGAAAGGCACTCCGCGACAATTGTGCTTAGCCGAGGAGCGCCGCAATGCCGACCAACTGAGCAGAGTTGATTTGCAAGAGATCTGTATGATTCTCCGGTAGCCAAAAACCTAAAAAAAAAATCTGAATAATTAAGAATTAAAAAGAATTTATTTCTAAACTTCTGTTTGTTCTTTGTAGAGGAGTATTGCAGGAAGCGATGGCGCAACATCCGTGATTCTTACAAAAAAAGTAAGAAAAAAACAACAACCGGTTCAGCAGCAACAAAATCAAAGTATAATGACAATGATCGTTTGAAATTTCTTGACGCATCTTTAGCTGAAAGAGAGTGAGTTTTATGTAAATCATACATAATATTTTATTTCTTTTATCCTCTTTCCTATAACCTAGAAATTATATCAATTCGTTCTTTTTTTGTAGCTCTTACTGCACACTAAAAAACGATGATGAACAAGGACAAAATGGCATATTTGTTGAGGAGCAAAGCGTCAACATAGATACGTGTTCTAGTTCACCATGTAATGCGAACGAATGTGACGATAAAGCAAGTTCTTCCTCTGCGTCTAATGACAAAATCCGTCATCAAATACCCTCACAAGAAATCCAATTAGAGAAAAACAAACCGGAGAATAGTGAGTTTGATTTGTCAGCTGGTGTTGGTGAGACTTCAGAGGAAAGTAACACGCAAAGCTCAAAACGGTTTAAACGGTACAATAAACCATGTAAATCCCAGACTTTGCACGACTTAAATAAAAATCAAGAAAAACGTTTTCAAATTATCAAGGATTTGATTAAAGACGAAAAGAAAGCTTGTGAAGTGGAGACTAAACCAAGGCACCCAATTTTCACTTTCTTTGAAAGTTTAGCGGAAACAGCTTCCCAATTTCCTCAAGATCTGATTGCCCGAACAAGAAGCCAAGTGGCTCAAATTGTAACCGATATGGAATTGGAAAGTTTTGAACGATCGAAAATACCAGCTAACACTCAGTATAACGTGATTCTGTTAGGAAGTAACGAAAATTCATCTAAAAGTACTTCAAATTGCCACTCGGTATTAGCTTCCGAATGCTCTGTATCGGACAGTATCAATTCCCCAGAAGACCTTAATTTTGCAGAAGTAATTTCTGATAATGCAAATCTTCAATCCCATGAAAATGTGACCCAACACCCGAGAACCCAAACGACTGGTGAAGCCTTACAGGAATCGATTAATGTATTAAATGATTCGTAATTAAGTTAATCCCTTTAATTTAAATTTAGATTACACCAAACTATTGTTAAAGTTGTTTTTCCTTTTACTAATAAATGAAATGGACCGTAGACTATTAATTATTGCCACCAGTCATCAGAATCGCCGGTTGCATAACTTTATTTTTAACATGCCTTAATCTACATCACTACCATATGACTGATACCTATATAGTAACTACACAGGTACAAATAAAAAAATGCGATAATTACAGGAATAAAATTACATAATAAAAACTTACCTCAGCGTTACATAGAGCTTTACTACGGGTTCTATTGGTCTAGGATACCTGTATAAAGGGTTTGTTGTTATACTTCCTTCAATTGCATTCAGAATATAGTTAAATATATCACGTGAAACTCTCAGGTAAGCTTTAAATCGAGATTCATTGTCAATCAAATGACGTTCAATAAAAATGTGAAAAGCTCCTTCTTGTTCACGTCTTTTATAAACGTTCGATTTTTTACGACTTTCAAGACACTGATGGACTACAGCTAGATGTTCTTCTTCTTCAAGCAAGAGAATCGCAGCAATAATACGACGACGACGTGTAGCTTCTTCCATTTTGAACTTTTTGATATTTCACGAATTTCAAAACTTTGAACTACTTTTTTCTTCTTTTTCCAGCAAGAAAATATCTCGGCGTGTTGCTGGTTTGATTTTGATGGCGTTTGCACGAATATTTACCTGACGGTAAAAATACAAACTTGCCGTCAACGGCATGCGGTTTGCGATATCCGCCTCAACGCAGCGTCGCACACCGCTGCCGCGCACCGCAACACCGCCTAGTTAAAAATCCTACCTTTAGTCGCATTGCGTTAGTCGCGTGCGACGGCCGCGTGGAAGGAACCACACCTTAACTAGTCCGTATAAAGTAGGTGGAGATGAATTTTTATTTATTAAAAAATATTTTTCGTTGTCTGAGAATATCCCGTTATTTTTTAATGTGTTTTTTAGTTCATTTTGAACTTTTTCGGTTGGATCTTTTTTTAAAATTGTTGGGTTTTCTTTTTCTAAAAAGTCTGAAATTTTTTCTTTGTATTGTTCTTGTTTTAGAATAAAGAGTTCCCTTTATCTGCTCTGGTGACTGCAAGATTGTTGTTATTTTATTTTCTTTTGGATAGATTTAATTATGGAGTGTTCGAGAGACATCCTCCTTCTCCACATAAAGGTATTGCACTTAGAACTTACTTATAAACTTCACCCAATAGAATTTGATTATCTAGACCAGGGGTCTCCAAACTACGGCCCGAGGGCCACATCCGGCCCGCGGACAGATTTTGTCCGGCCCGCGGAGAGCTAGCATACTCGAAAACTCCTTTTAGAGAACAAATAATTTTTATAGCATATTAAATTTAGTTTACTGAAGTATTCTAATTTTATGTTGAATAATTATTAATATGACATCTACATTGATATGGTCATGGGCTAACTCCGCTAACTCATAACATTCTTGTAGGCTTATTGTTATTGTTTTTGTGATAAGTTGGATAAAGAAACACAGAATTGTAATGAGTAAAGACATGTATATGCAGAAAATTTAACTTCAGTATATAATAACTAACAAATTATTGAAATGAATCCAACTAACATTTTATACATTTTAAATAATCACATAACTTATAACAAACATAATGACATATGAAATACTAATGAGATTTATGTAATTGAGATTTTCCACTGACAATAGTTTGTAGTTGTGGACTTATTTTACTTGTACCAATTATTAAAAGAGATTTAAGTTGCTAATCAGTTAATTTCGATCTGTAAACATTTATTGTGTACTTCATTTTGGAGAAGGTTTTCTCACACAAATAAGTAGTACCAAAAACAGAAAACAGACCACGAGCAAATTTATGCAAATTATCAAATTGTGTCAGTGGAAGACTCTTATAAAATTCCAACAAAGATGAGTTTTGATATTTGTTCTTAATTATATCACTGCATTGTAGATCAATCATTTCCATTTGAAGTTCCGGGGCTAGGGTTTCAATATCAGTATCAAAAGGATTCTGAAAAATCTTAATTTGATTCGCAATGGCATCAAAGTCCGAGAAACGAGTATCAAAATTTATCTTCAAAGCACTCAAAGTTTCGATTGCAAAATCGATAGGAAACTCAGTCTCAGTAGTGTGGCTGAATATTTCACATGTTTTAAAATGTGAAAAACATTTACTTCGTAGTTGAGATTGAAACAGTCTCAATTTCTTCCGGAATGATTTGATATTAGTGTATAAATCAGGAAGATGCTGGTTTTCTCCTTGCAATCCCAAATTCAGTTCGTTCACATGTTTTGTCAAATCAACATAGAATGCTAACTTCCACAGCCATGCGTTGTTTTGTAATTCAGTAAGAGGGCGATGCTTTTCATTCAAAAAATTTCGATCACTGCTCGAAGTTCAAAAAGCGCTGAAGGACATTCCCACAACTAAGCCAGCGTACGGCAGTATGATAAGGTAAGTCAGTTTCTCCAATCTCTTCAATAAATTGTCGGAATTGTCGGTGATTCAGCCCAAAAGATCTGATAAAATTAACAGTTGATATGACTGGTTTCAGAACGTCAGACATATCCAAACATTTTCCGCACAAAGACTGTTGATGAATGATACAATGTAAGACTAATTGTTTTGAACCACCGTCATTTTCTAAAGCCTTTGACACAAGAGCGACCACTCCTTTATCTTTCCCACTCATGTTTTTGCCTCCATCAGTTGTAATACATTTCAAGTTTTTCCATCGAAGGTTCTTTTGATTAATGGCCATGAATACTATACATATCAAGAAGTTCTATGTGCACTTCATAGCTTTTATCTACTCCTCGAATATATATCAACACCTGAGCAGTATCTGACACATCCGTTGACTCATCCAAGGCCAAAGAAAACCCCTCAAAATGTCCATTTTTGTCGAACAGTTGAGAGGATATATTTTCAGCGATGTTTTCTACCCTTCGAGCCACAGTGTTTGCTGACATACTGACAGTTTTTAATAAATTTACCTTTTCAGGGCACATTTCTTCGGCTACTACAATTATGCATTCTTTGATCATTTCTCCATCGGTGAATGGTTTTCCACGTTTTGCAATTTCAAGAGCCACACGAAAGCGGCACGAGTTGCAGCCTCTTGTTCAGTTTTGAGTTTTGTAAATGAAGATTGCTGCGATTTCAATCCGCGCTGCATAGCTTCGAATTTTTCTGTCCGCAAACTTCCTGTATATTTTGAGTAATTTTGAAAATGTTTTGTTTCATGATGACGTTTAATGTTATATTCTTTGAGAACGGCTATGCTTTCATTGCAAATCAAACATAGCGCCTTGTTACTGGACTCAATTACGAAATACTGAATGTTCCATTGATCTTTGAATTTTCTGCATTCACTATCAATTTTTCGCTTCTTTTCCATACTACTAATTCACACAGAAAATCAACAATTCAAATCAAAATACTGTTATAAAGATGTCTTAAGCTTAAACACGCACAAACACGTTTTAAGGAGGTATGCAATATTTTATTTAACAACAGTGTCATAGGAACTGACTTGTGGTTGCGCCACTAGCCTCTTATATATTCCAATTCTGCCATCTAGTAGTGAGTGGAAGACCCAGAACTTTCTCGAACCAACGAGATTATTCTGTACGTGCTATTAGCGCCATCTGTTAGCGATAGAAGGTGCTACCTATTTCCGCTTGTGTCCACCAGATGTCGTGTCACGTTACTCCTCATGGCTCGTACTCTACGACTAATCTAGAAATTACAGATAATAACAGGAAAATTAATAATATGCAGTGTTGCCGTTTTGCGGACTTTAGTCCGATTTGCAGCCTTTTTTAAACGTTGTGTACTTTTTCGGACTTTTTTTTTCATCAGTGGTCTATTTCACTTTTACCACCGGCAACAATGATAATATGGTTTTGCCTTCGGAACTTACTGGAGTAATCAGTATGGCCCTAAGGCTGGAAAGTTTGGAGACCTGATCAGACGATAATATTAGGTCAAAAATAAGCACAATCATACACCAAAAATATCGTACCCAATCGAAAAACTCAAAAATTTAATTTTCTTAAAAATAACCAAAATAGAGACAATAGAAACCCAGAAATAAAAAGAACATTTTTTGACAGAGTTGTAAATCTATCAGATATACCGTTTTCAGAACCAGAAATCAAAATATTAGAGAAAGGACCAAATATAATCCACCGTATTATAAAAAAACAAAAAACATAGAAACCATAGTCATGGAAGTAGAACTTTCACTCTCTAAACAAAATAACACAAACATACAAAAAGAACAAATAATAACATTAATTCACAATGACAAAAAACAACCAACTTCCCAAATACCAGAACAGTCCATAATTAAATCTATCCAAAAGAAAATAAAAAAACAACAATCTTGCCGTCACCAGAGCAGATAAAGGAACTCTATAAATTATTCTAAAACAAGAACAATACAAAGAAAATGTCAGACTTTTTAGAAAAGAAATCCCAACAATTTTAAAAAAAGATCCAACCGAAAAAGTTCAAAATGAACTAAAAAACACATTAAAAAATAACGGGATATTCTCAGACAACGAAAAATATTTTGTAATAAATAAAAATCCATCTCCACCTACTGTATACGGACTAGTTAAACTTCATAAAGAAAATAAACCAATAAGACCAGTAGTTTCATATCACAATACACCCCTGAGAGAAACCGCTATTAAACTAAATAATATGATTAGAAACCTGATTAGTTTCACACCCAAATTTTCAGTCAAAAACTCGGTTAATCTAACAAATAAGATAAAAAATTTAGACCTGTCTATTTCACTTCTTACCACCGGCAACAATGATAATATGGTTTTGGCCCTCGGAACTTACTGGAGTAATCAGTATGGCCCTAAGGCTGGAAAGTTTGGAGACCCCTGATCTAGACGATAATATTAGGTCAAAAATAAGCACAATCATACACCAAAAATATCGTACCCAATCGGAAAAACTCAAAAATTTAATTTTCTTAAAAAAATAACCAAAATAGAGACAATAGAAACCCAGAAATAAAAAGAACATTTTTTGACAGAGTTGTAAATCTATCAGATATACCGTTTTCAGAACCAGAAATCAAAATATTAGAGAAAGGACCTAAATATAATCCACCGTATTATAAAAAAAACAAAAAAACATAGAAACCATAGTCATGGAAGTAGAACTTTCACTCTCTAAACAAAATAACACAAACATACAAAAAGAACAAATAATAACATTAATTCACAATGACAAAAAACAACCAACTTCCCAAATACCAGAACAGTCCATAATTAAATCTATCCAAAAGAAAATAAAAAACAACAATCTTGCAGTCACCAGAGCAGATAAAGGGAACTCTATAGTTATTCTAAAACAAGAACAATACAAAGAAAAATGTCAGACTTTTTAGAAAAAGAAATCCCAACAATTTTAAAAGATCCAACCGAAAAAGTTCAAAATGAACTAAAAACACATTAAAAAATAACGGATATTCTCAGACAACGAAAAATATTTTGTAATAAGTAAAAATCCATCTCCACCTACTGTATACGGACTAGTTAAACTTCATAAAGAAAATAAACCAATAAGACCAGTAGTTTCATATCACAATACACCCTGAGAGAACCGCTATTAAACTAAATAATATGATTAGAAACCTGATTAGTTTCACACCCAAATTTTCAGTCAAAAACTCGGTTAATCTAACAAATAAGATAAAAAATTTAGACCTTCCAAAAAACACCCGACTAGCCTCATTTGATGTCACTAACATGTTCTCCAACATCCCTAATAACGACTGCTTGAACATAATATCAAATAAATTAAAAAACAATAATGTAAATCCAATACTACAACAAGAAATCTTACAACTTTAGAACTTTGCATGAATGAAAACTATTTCAAATACAATAACAATTCTATAAACAAAAGACGGCTTAGCGATGGGCTCCCCTTAAGCCCATTGCTTAGCCGAAATATTCATGTCTGAATTTGAAGAATCATTCCTTAATTCACAATTCTCTAAAACATTTTCTTTTGGCATAGATATGTAGACGACATTCTTTAGCATTCACAGGAACAGAAAATGAACTTAGACAGACTCTAGATTACCTTAACTCATTACACCCAAAAAATTAAATTCACCCTTGAAACCGAAATTAACAATTCAATAAACTTTCTAGACCTAAAAATATCAAAAAAC
>JAHBCN010009377.1:0-35424 GCA_019359885.1 Listronotus oregonensis
TGAGCTAAACATATATGGAGTCTGTTTGTTATTTAGTAATATTTTACATTATTTTACACTTTTTTTACTTACGAAGTACTAAAATACACCTTTCATAAGAGCGCTTACGTAAAAAAGTGTACAATGGTGTACACTATTTCTGAATAATAAACGGAATATGGTGACATACATTTTTGTAAAGCTGTTTAAATTCTGGGCTACTTTAGTAATATACAACGCGCCATCTGTTAGAAATATTAAAAACTTTTTGCTTGGCACACTATCCGGTAAATAAAAAGACGCCAAGCTGTCAAGGACGAAACGTATAACTGTCAAATTATTTGTCTTTTCCAGCTATTTTAATGCAGTTAAATAGGACTTTTCTTTATAATTTTTCACTATGAACATCAATCAATAAGTGTGCAATATAGTGGCCTGAAGAATCTGTAGTCTCATTTAATATAATATAAAAATAATTAATACCATCGGATTTTCTAATTTCAGAAACTGCTCCTTCGTGGCATTTGGCATATTAAAATAAAATAAACAAACATGTTCGTTTCCTAATCTTAACTAAAAAATGATCGGGTAAACCACCAAACTTATGCTCAAATATGCACGATTTATTAATATATAAAGAAGAAGGCCAAAATATGCAATATATGCAAATTATACTTGTTAATAATTATCTTAAAATGACGTAAATTTTAGATATGTAACTTTGTTTTAAAATGCAAAAATTAGAAAATATGCAATTTTTATAAATAATTCTGAAGTCTATTAATACCTACTGCTATTATATTAGACGGTGACAAAGGTACATTTAATTGGGATCACCCTATAGATACAGGGTGTTCGAAAAATAGACGGAGATATTGTAATGGGCGATTCTTGTTTAAAAAATGAGAAAAGTTTTATAAACATGGGCCGGGAACACCCTTTTCAAGATACAGGGTGATAACTTTTAAAAAAATATTAATTTTTTATTAATTTTTTTAAAAATTTTACTTGATTTTTTTGAAATTTGGCAGTATTTTTGCAAGGGGCAATTTAGCCCAAAACATTAAAATTATAAGGTTCAGTGGCTCGGGCGCAAAAATTGGAAAAATTTAGCGAAAAAATTGTGGTTAAAAAAAGTTTTTTTTTTGGCTTTTACCCACTGGACAAAATGTTTATTAATTTTCCTAAAAATCACAGTTGCCGGGAAAACAAAAATTCAAAAACATCTAGAAGAGTTTGTGCAACAGCCAACAAATGTTGAAATGTCCATCATCCATTTCTGTACACCTTCTACTGACGAATCATTGAACATTCGAGTCTATTTCTCACTTCTTCGCAAACATTTAAAATTTTAATTTCTTAACTCTTCTATTGTTTGTATGGGATGGCGTAAACCAAGTTTTAAAAGTCCCCATAAATAAAAATCTATTGGATTTAAGTCGGGGTTGGTAGGTGGCCATTGAATTGGTCCACCTCTTCCAACCCAATTTTCCCCAAAGGTGTTATTTAGATGAGTTCTAACAGCTATACTAAAATGAGGAGGAGCTCCATCGTGCATAAAAGTTTTTGATTAGTACATTTAGAGGAACTTCTTTCAGCAGTACGGGCAATTCTTGTTGAAGAAACTCTAAAAAGATTCGCCGTTTAATCTTAAGGGTAAAAAAAAGGGGCCCAATTAAATTTTCACCAACAATATCCATCCAACATTTAAAGAAAATTGTTCCCGGTGACGACATTGTACGTAAGCATGAGGATTTTCTTCCTCAAAATTGTTATGGAAATTAACAATACCATCCCGCCGAAACCAAATAGTTTTTTGATTTTAAGGCACCTGTGATTTTTTTAGCAAAAATTAATAAACCAATTTTGTCCAGTGGAGGCAATGAAATGTTTCTTTTTTTTAAAAACGAAATAAGATACAAAAAATACAAAGGTAAAAAGTTGTTTTTTTTAGACGCTTAATTAAACGACAAAATTAAAGTTGCAAAAAAGGCAGTGGCGTACATTTTTTCCTTTTTATTCGCTAAGATGCCCCCCGGGACGCCACTGGAATTTATAATTTTAATCATTTAGGGCTAAAAGCCCCAATACAAAAATAATATGGCAAATTTCAAAATAGTCGGAATATTTTTTAAAAAAATTAATAAAAAATTAATATTTTTTAAAAAGTTATCACCCTGTATCTTGAAAACTGTGCATTTTCGGACCCATGTTTAAGAAACTTTTTCTCATAGTTTTAAACAAGGAATCGCCCATTACAATATCTTCGTCTATTTTTCTAACTCCCTGTATATCTTGAACAATAATATAATAAAATTAAATCACCCCAAAAGTGTATTTTTAATGTGATAATATTATTTTTGATTTAATCTCAAACAACTTATGGTCTGTTAACTTTAAAACTCACCCTTATCTAGATACAACCATTATTGTAAGTAAAAATTCCATTGACTTTTATAGTGGTCCAGAAAATCGACCACACATCGGTGGCCCTATTGGGTCATTCATTTTAAAATACCCAAAAACTGTGTCCGATTCTCAGGTATTCTTTTCTATTAATGGTTTACTTTTGGTTTATAAAGGTACGAAATTCAATAGACCACCCCAAAAAGTCGATGATGTACAAATATTTACTTTGGCGTTACATTGTGGATAATGCTTAGTATTTCCGTTTACGGATGTAACAAGTCAATTTTAGGAAAACTAGGAAGAAAGCGTTTTGTAAATATTAACATTTTAATTTAAGTTTTTTTGTTTACTTAGTGACAGGTGATCACGGACGTGTAATTATTTAAGTATACTTCTATTGCTGCTTTTTTAATCTGAAAATTAATTTTATAATGAGCAAAAAACAAACTCAACCCAATATTTTTCTAAACTTAACTTACATATATTATATTATTTTAAAATAACCAGAAATGCAGTATGTCTGAGCTGCGTAATGTACTATGTATCAGGAAGCATTTTTTGGTGTACCATATTTTTTTTATTTCCACCAGTGGCGTTTGTACAGAATTTGACCTGCCTTTTTTGACAAATAAGAAAAAAAATGCTTCTTGATACATAGTACATGTATGCCAAATTTCATTAAAATATCTAAAGTGGTATTACAGATATCAATAATAAATGATTTATTTTTAAAAATTTTACCATCCTGTATCTCAAAAGTTAAGACGTTTAAGACATACGTTTATATAAAGTTTTCTTCTTAAAATGGACCCAAAAATTTCCTCCTTAAATATTGACCTACAGGGTCTTTGATCATATTTACGTGGCTTCTGAGGTCTTTATTTTTGAAGACAGAAAAAAATGTTTTATATAAAAATTGTAGGATTTTTTCCAAATTATCTTTTGAAATTATCAGTAAAAAAATATCGCATTAAAAAAATGAAAAAATATGAGCAACTTCAACTTTTTTAAATGGAACACCCTGTATATTATGCGCTAAAATAAGAGATCTTTTTTTTCTGATTTCAAATATATTTACATTGATGATATTTGGATGAACCATTTTTGAGATATTTAGGCTTAAAATATAAATAAATTGAAAAAAAAATCATATAAGTATCAAGAAAGCTATAAAAACAATAAAATTGTTTTAAAAATTTGACGTATTGATATTAAAAAAAGTTAAAAACTTTTAACTATTAAAAGTAGTTTGATTGCTGCAGAAGAACAAAAATCGCTATTATGCTTCTTTTATGGTAACTAATAATGGGGACAACGGTGCAAAGGGAATATTACTTATTATATTCTTAACAAGGGGTTTACCATCTACGGGTACTATTAAATACATAGTAAAAAATTTTTATTAAACGAAAAAGCTTTAAAATGAAGAAAAAACTGCAGCACAAAATAAAAAAATTTTATTAAAAAACTTTTTTTTTTTATAGGCCTTTTCATCATGTGACAGCGCAAGCGCATCGCCATGTTGAAATAGCGGCAATTCAAAAGTTTCATACTGTTTTGATCGACAATAGCTGGGAATGCAGTATTATCTCCCCAATTAAATCATTTACGGGAAAAAATCGTTGATGGGGCTTCATTGATTTATAATTCATTTGAATCCCATAATTGTACGCAATTAAAAAGGTGGCTTAAATGTCATGGACGTCTTTAAAAAGGAAAAAGAAGTGAGCGGATTGAGAGGTTAGACATCATTACTTCTTTACGATACAAAAAGTATCTATAATTTTATTCTAATTAGGCCTCCCAATATACAATTGTTATATTAATTAAATTGTATTGTATTTAAATGTTTTAAACCCCCCCCGCTTCTTCGTTCCTTTTCGTACTGATATCATTATAATAATCGTTTAAAAAAAACCTATTTGCTAATTAGACTTTTTCTTTATTTTCGTATTTCTTTTTCAATAACTATACTTTCTTTAGTATTTTTTTATTTTAATTATGTGTTTACAGGCCCTTTAGCATGCTTGTTTACAAAAAACAGTACGAAAAAAATGGCTGATACTGACGCATGCGCACAAAAAAAAATTGTGATTAAAAGGCCTATTGGACAAGCACTAACTACTTTTAATAATTTTAGAAAATCCTGAAATATCAATCTTGGATGCGGCATCTGAACTTAATAAAACAGATTATAAAATTTATTTGACCTAAAATTTTAAAAATTTTACCCTTATGGTTTATGTCCGTTCAGAATTTTCCCTAAACAAAACATGCAGGAAAAAACATAAGCATGCATTGGAAATAGCTAGGTTTATGCAGCAAGATCCAAAGTTTTTAAATAAAATTCTATTCCCCCGACAAGTTTTCCTTACTTTAGCAGGAATGTTTTTCACAATAATAAACATTATTGGGTTTGGGAAAAACCCCCACCAAATTCAGCAACATAACAATTTTATTGTTTCCATGGCTTTTTCTTATACTAATATGAAACTTTTTTGTAATTTTTAATAATTTAACCTAAAATATCTTAAAAATGGTTCATCCCAAAAGTTATCAATGTATAATATTTTAAATTAAAAAAAAAGATTTTCGTTGTAGCGCATAATATACAGGGTGTTTCATTTAAAAAAGTTGAAATTTTCCTATGTTTTTCCCTTTTTTTATTGCGATATTTTTTACTTATAATTTCAAAAGATAATATGGAAAAAATCCTACAAATTTTATATAAAAATTTTTTTTCTGTCTTCAAAAATAAAGGCCTCAAAAGCCAAGTAAATATAATCAAAGGCCCTGACAATTATGTATATATATATATATATATATATATATATATATATATATATATATATATATATATATATATATTATATATATATATATATATATATATATATATATATATATATATATATATATATATATAATATATATATATATATATATATATATATATATATATATATAAAATATATATATATATATATATATATATATATATATATATATATATATATATATATATATATATATATATACAAGTGTGTCAACAATTTCTGCACAAGTAAATTTTTTTATTATTAATTTCTCGAAAGAATTTTATTCTTTATAAAAAGTTCTGCATGGTCCAAAACCTAAAATGTAACTGTCAGATATTAAATTTTTTGCAGACGTATACGAGGTTTTGTCAAAAAATATGATTTTTGCCCAAGAGTAAACTACCTTTATTTTTAACAATATCGAAATTGTTATTAAAAAAGTTGATCAGAACCAAAAATCACGTTTAAATATGCAATTATGCCCATTTACGATGAAAAATTAGGTGTCCGCTTAAGTTCTGTACATATGGGCAACTTTTTTAATATTAATGTTACGAAAAAAAAGTTACTCTTTATAAAAAGTTCTGCTTACTAAAAAATAATATTGGACTATTCAAACTTAAGATAGTATGTATGTACAGGATGATTCAAAAATTAAAAAAATACAAAATTGACCTAGAAGAAAATTACTCTTAATTTTAATTTTAGAGCAAAATGGAATAAGAAAATGTTGATTGGCATTAAAATTATATCTGTTTCTACTCTTAGTAGACTATTATCGAAAATAAACTTAAAAATTTAAATATTAATTTTATTATATTGCCACCATCTCGCACCTGAATTTGAATTTTAACTATCAGCTATGTTATTTGTCTAAAACATCAGTTTGAATATTTAATTAGATAAATATGCCGTTGAAATTAGGTATACAAGATAAAATTGAAATAATTTTAATTGTTGGTGACAATTCCAAAACGTAGCGGGAAACTGTAGAAATTTTAACTACCGACATCCTGATAAAATTATTTGTTTCAGAACGAGTAGGGAACACCAGTAACTAAATTTAAGACCTTTGGAAGTGTCGAAAATATCTACAAGAAGAAACGTAGACCAAGGGTTGCAAAATAATGAAACTGCGAACCAAGTAATGTTGTCTGTAGTAGAAGATCCACAAAAAATCATTGCGAAAAGGTCAGCGACATTACCAAATGATGTAAAGGGAAAACTACGATTTCAAAAAATATTAAAGAAAAATACATTTCGGCCTTACAAACCAAAATTTATTCATAGTTTGAAGCCAGGTGATTTTGAACGACGCTTAGAATTTTTGTTTTTTAATACAAGGGAGAGTTAGAAGATAACCCTTTTTATGACAAGAGATATATTTTTACCGACGAAGACAACCTTTACCTCGAATGGGACTGTAAGTTCACAAAATTGTCGGTGGTGGAGTGACCTTAATCCAAATTTCACTATACAGACACGTGATCAGTACTCATTTAAAACAAATGTGTGGTGCGGAATTTACAAAAATAGAATATTAGGACCTTTTTTTTGACAAAATTTAAATGGTGAACGTTATTTGCATTTTTTTAAATAATTATTTGTTTAATTTTATTCATGGACTTCACATAGCCGATAGACTACGGATACGCCGTACCCGCTCAAGATGGTGCACCCATGCCACAGTACAAAGATGTGAGACAATACTTAAATACCCTTTTTAATGGAGAAAGTTATCGACAGATATTCTGATCTTTTTGGCCCGCTAGGTCTCCTGACTTGAGCCCTCTCGTTATTTCTTGTGGGGCTACTTAAAACAGAATGTATACAAGGAAACAAAGGCCATTTCAAAATTTGGATCATTTAGAGGGGGTAATAAGAGAGACAATTACAAAATATAACTCCTGCCATGATTAGAAATGTTTTAAGAGAATTTTCTGCAAGAACGGCTAAATGTATCGAAATGGAGGAGGATATGTTGAGGCAAATGTACAGTGAGGGGAAAGTTAATAAAAAAAATTATTTAAATTAATAATTTAATGTTTATTATTATTAAAAATTATATTTTTTGAAAAGTCAAATTTAGTCAATAGTCTACTAAGAGTAGAAGCAGATATAATTTTTAATGCCAATCAACATTTTCTTATTCCATTTTGCTCTAAAATTAAAATTAAGAGTACTTTTCTTCTAGGTCAATTTTTGTATTTTTTTAATTTTTGATCATCCTGTACATACTATCTTAAGTTTGAATAGTCCAATATTATTTGTTCAGTAAGCAAACTTTTTTATAAAGAGTAACTTTTTTCGTTACATTAATAGTAAAAAAAGTTTCCCATATGTACAGAACTTAGCGGACACACCCTAATTTTTCATCGTAAATGGGCATTAATTGCATATTTAAACGTGATTTTGGTTCTGATCAACTTTTTAATAACAATTTTCGATATTGTTAAAAATAAAGGTAGTTTACTCTTGGGCAAAAATAATATTTTTTGAGCAAACCTCGTATACGTCTGCAAAAATTTAATATCTGACAGTTACATTTTAGGTTTTGGACCATGCATGACTTTTTATAAAAAGTAAAATTTTCTGAGAGAATTAATAATAAAAAAATTCCCATTTGTGCAGAACTTAAGCGGACACACTGTATATATATATATATATATATATATATATATATATATATATATATATATATATATATATATATATATATATATATATATATATATATATATATATATATATATATATATATATATATATATATATATATATATATATATATATAGTTTATACTTTTAAAATTTTCTGGATTTTCTTGGGGATAAGGTCAGGCAATATATAAAAACAGTTGCTTACTAAGCAATTTTCATATAATTTAAGTCAATTACGACGTTTCGGCCTGGAAGGGCCTTCATCAGGTATATATATATTTTTTATTTATAACAACAAAACAATCTGCAATACAAAAATTTTTTGATTGAAATTTTACTTATATAATATATTAAAATTTAATCTTACCTTAAAACTAAGGGGTTTCTCACATAAAACACTCATTTTTGTTGTGTTATGAACATTTAGAACTTAAAGTGACAAACAAACATTAACATTTAACACAAATAAATACAATAAACGGTCTTGGGTTTTCAACTTTTTTTTAATAAATACTTAAACCCGGGCCCCTTTTTTATTTATAATTTTTAAAAATTTTATTGTTTTGGGTTCCAAATATTTTTTTAAATAAAAATTGAGTTTTGGGGGGCCCCTTTTAGGTTAGATAAATTTAATATATTATAAAATTTAAAACATAAAATTTTTATAAATTTTTTATAATATAAAAAATTTATATATATTAGGGGGGTGGTGGAAAAACATAAAATATTTTTAAAAAAAATTGTTTTAAAATTCCCCCCCCCCCCCCCCCATACCCCCTAAAAAATCGGAAATTTTGGAAAAGCATAAACAAATATCAGGCCAAGGTAAAAGAAAAAAAACAAATAAACTATATATATATATATATATATATATATATATATATATATATATATATATATATATATATATATATATATATATATATATATATATATATATATATATATATATATATATATATATATATATATATATATATATATATATATATATAAAATTAATATTTTAAAAATTTGAAAAAAATTGATTAAATAATTCAGTGAACAAAACGCTAGTGTACGAAACTAGAAAACACTAAAAATTACAGCCCAATTAGTATTGAATACCTGTAAAACCATTATTTACATAAACAATTTGTTATAAAACACTTTGTTTAATTTCTACAACGAATTTTTCTCACATGCTGAGATAACCGAATATTTCAAATCGTTAGAGCGGAAAGTACTAACATTTTCATAAATCAATGAGTTTAGGTCCACATGGCTTTTTTAATACTCAGCAGTGTTTTTAATCGACTACCTTTGAATTTTAAAACAGTAAATTTGGAAGGACGGTTTTTTCCTATATAAATAAAAAAAACCCTCTCTGAATCGACATAACTTACGCAAGAGGGGGTGACCCTTTTAAATGAGCTTATGTCCTGCCGCGACCACACGTCGAGGTGCATTTTAAAAAAGGCAGTATTTTCTTGCACCAATAAAAATTTGGTTATTAGTTAAGTTTATGGTTCAAATTTTATATTTTTATAGAACGCATGGGTCTTAATAAATGGTTCCCAATTATTTGTATCTTAAATAATTTTTTATGTAAGGTTCCAGTTATTTGTTTCCCTTGATGACAAGGTTTCCCTAAGAAAAACCGTGTTGGAATTTAGTTGCCTTTACCATTAATGTAAAGTTTCTTCAAGGACATGTAATATTTTTCTGTCTTTTTATAAAGAACAGAAGCAACAATTAAAAAAGATAAATTTCTGATACAGAAATCAGATTCAAGGAAAGAAGTAGAAGAATTGGCAGCAAAATTTTTTTTGCCATAAATTTGGGGTTTTCCCTTTAAAGGGGAAAAATGTTCGAATTTTATGCTTGGACAAGAATTTATGCAAAAGCCTTAATTATTTTTCTTGGCAGATACCAAAAAGATTTACTGCTATTGACTCAAAAATGATTTTATTCTTTATGTGAATTGTTAAAAACCCAAACTATTTTTAAAAAAACCTACATTACAAGAAGTGCGGATCTCGCCAGCGAAGAGAGCGCTAAACACGGCAAAGCTGCTTACTAACAAATTTTTAATTTTCCGATACGTTCAAACCTATCTGAAAAACCTAAATTTTTTTGTGATTTAATTTTTTAGGACCGTGATGAATAACTACAGAATTTTTCTGTGCTTATAAAGTAACGTATTTTTTTTTTCCCTTTTTTAACGTTTCCTCTAGAAATACTTATCATTATATCTTTTTATGGAAAACCGGCTTTCCTTGCATTTTCTAAAGCCTTGGAAGTTTTTTTTTAAATTTTTATGGCATATCACAAAAGCCTGTGTAATACCTAAGTACTAGGTATCCTGGGTGCCAAGTTTTCAGATGTTTCAGCCATTTTTTTTTAGTTCTGCCAGCATTGACCAAATACCACAACATGCAAATATTTTATTTTTATGGGACAACAAGGTAGTGCTACAACAGACGTTATACCAAGAACTACTACCTCTGAACTACCCCCATTAACTAGGGCCCTAGAGTTTAACGTCAATTTTTTACCACACCCAAACGGCATGTTGTGTCCACGGCAGTCCCCTATCCACTTCGATGCATGATAGCTGCTTTTTTGGGAAATTTATAAAGAAAAATTTCTTTTTTTAATTTAGATAATTGGGAAAAATCCACTCCAATCAGCTCTAATTTTTTATGATAATTTTTAAACAAAGAAAAATTTATTTTCCCTTTGGAACAAAAATGCAAAAAAAACAAAAAATTAAAAAAAAAACTCAAATTCTGGTTCCATAAACACCGCACCGTCGCACACGAAAACGGGACTACGGCTCTGTCAAAAGATAATGTGTTGCCTACCTACAAACTGTGTGTAGGTAGGCATCACATTACAATATTTTGGGGGAATTTTGTTACTGCGCAGAATAGAGAGGGCTCCTCATGACACTTATTTTCATAGTGGGCCGGACATTTTTTGATCGAATACGCCATAGTATTGGGCTTCCATTAACCTTCAAACTTCCTTGTTTATAACTCACTCTCGTTTTCTAAAATATGTATTAATGCCTTGCTGTTATTATTACAGGTATTAAAATAAACATTAATGTTAAATGAAAATGACATAGTTTTGGATGAACTGGATATTGTCAAATTGTCCAGGATTTCACTGGAAGTTGAGGTAGAGGGTTTCATTAGGCCGACACAACTGCTTGACTGTTTACTGGTCCCCTATTTTTTTTTAGCAATTTCAATTTTGTTTTGGACGAATTCTTTAAGATAGCCCTTCGCTATTAATGATGATTTCCATTCTTCATTGTGCTTAAGTGTTGTAATGTTGGCCCCAGCATTACCTAGTAGGGTAACAGAGGATCTTCTTAAACAGTGGCCTATGTATTGTTCTTGATTCTTTAGGTTTAAATACGTAATTTTTAAGGGTATTTTTGACATGGTATATGTACCCATACACTGATTCGTACATTTGCCATTTTTGTAAAAGACAAAGAAGCGGTTGTGGCTGGTGTTTTTTGGTCGCAAGGGAATGTATTTTTTACACAAATCAATAGGGTCTACTGAAAATCCTTCTTTAAGAATAGTAAAACATTTGTCGGCCGAGTGATGATCGCGTTGTTAAATTTAGCAATGAACTTAGCAATTGTTAAAAGTTAACAACGGTTCAGAATGTTGCTAAGTCCATTGCCAAATTTAACAACGCGATCATCACTCGGCCGCTTGTGTTTTAGTCTTTGTGTCTGGCAACACAAAAAATAAATAATTTTCTTTATCTTAAACATTTTTATTTTTTAAATGTGTCAACTTATCACATCTACAGGTCCTAGTAATCATATCTACTTTCATTAGTAAATACTCACTGTCGGAGGCATGTCGTAAAAGGTTTCAATTTCATTTCTTTCCAAGCCTACTCTTTGAGAAATCTATCGCCGCAGATCGTCGTGGGACACCCTGTATATACCTTAATCAAACCAAGTAACAAACAAGAATTTAACAAACTAAAGGAATTCGTAAAAATTTAATCACTATTTTTTAAATTTGCTAGCTTTTTGCTATAAATTATTTCACTATGAAAACATGTAGCAGATGGACTATGCCCATTTATCCTAAAAACCACAAAGAGCAGTTGGTCCTTTCCATCTTACCGCAGATAGAATAATAAACTTGTAAACTGCTTTTTCTTGAAAAATAAAATACGTCTGTCGCATAAAATAACATGAAATGTTAGAATTCAGAAAATAATGAAAAGTAAATATACGTAAGTTAAGTAAGTTAGAGGGTACAAAGGGCCGTTTCGGAATCGCTACATCAGGGAATTTTAAAAATAAACTTCGTAAAAATTTAAGAAGAGATCCTTTTGCATATCTAATGCATTGGCTTATAAAATAAAAATTGCTTAAGCAAAATTAAATAGTTCTTTCTACGAAAATAGTGTAGATATTTCTAACAATAATGGTTGCGCCCAAATTAAATAAACTTTAGTAATAGCATACTCATAAGTATTTTTATCCGCTCAATTTAGACATGCAAGGGTAAAAAAATTCGCGTAGACCTAAAAATTGGTAGGAATGTTCGGAACACCATTATATGTGTAATCTAAAAAGTCCCCATCCATCCTGTACCTAAAAAAATTATTCTGTCAAAAATAACAAAAACGGATCTTTCGCTTTTTTCACCAAAATGGTAAGTTTTAGCAAAAAATTAGTTAAAAAAATGCAGATCATTATATTATTTATAAAAAATGTCTTATTAATTTTTCCTAAGAGCCACCGTTTTTGAGATATAACGGTTCAAACAATTAAAAAGTTGTATTTTTATAATATGCACACGTTTCCTGTGAGGTAGTATACTTAGCGCATTTTTTAGTATGGTTTCATCGTTAGGCCCATTCCACGGTATATTGGGATCCTGTTTAAATGAAAAATATAGAAAGATAAAAAAAGTAGTATAATAATTCTTTTTGTTCTTCTTCTCGTTCATCTAATCCCTGTTCTTTTTCTTCTCCTTCTTCATCGTCTTGCTGGGTCCAAGTAAATTGCCTCAATAGCGATGCATCATATATCTCTTTGTTAATATCATTCGAATCCTGTCCTTTTTTTTATCTTGGGACCGTCCACGAAGGCTGGTGCCTAAGTACTAACGTACCGTGGGTGTCTTCAGTGTGGTGAGAGGGAGTTTGTTCACACAGGACTTAAATTTTTGGAGATTGGGAGGAGAAGGAAAAACTTCTGCGGGCAGCAGGTTCCTTAGTCTTGACACTCTAGGGATGAAGGAACGAAGAAAAGTCGGGGCCACTCTAACTGAACTGTAAAAGGATGCATAAGAATGGCACTATGTGTTGCTCTGTTGGGAACTGCCAGAGAAGGAATTATACTGGCCAACTCCTCTGAGCAGAACCGTGAAAATACCTATAGAAGAGCGACAGATCCCCTACAGCTCGACGGTGGGCAAGAAGAGGAAGCCTTTCTGTGAGCGTTGGATCATTAATAAGACGAACGGCTCTTCTTTGAAAGGAGTCCAGAATGCTAAGTGTTGTAGGGGACGCCATTCCCCAGACATGAGAACAATATTCTAAAGAGGGTCTGATTTGGGATACATACAGAGTGTACAAATTGGAAGAAGAGAAATATTTTCTGGCTCGGAAGAGAAATCCAATCTTTTTTGAAGCTGCCGAAGCAATGGATAAAATGTGTTTGTGCCAGTTGAGGTTATTCTCAAAAGTAACGCCGACAAGATTAAACGACTCTTTGTTCTGCAGAACTTGGCCGCTCATATGTAAGGGATGGGCATTTGCAGACTTTTTTCGCGACAGGGAACATGACTGTGTTTTCGGGGCATTAAACTGAACAAGGTTTTTGGCGCCCCAATCCAAGATAAGTTTGAGGTCTTGGTGAAAGAGATATCTGCATTGACCTGCGCTTGTTTTCGAAATCAGGATTACACGGTGGCTTAAAAATTGAATACTAGAGTGGAGGGTACTATCGTCAGCAAAACTATGAATGGGATTGATTGTGGAAGAGAGAAGATCGTTAATGTGTAGAAGAAACAGCGTGGGTGCCAGCACTGAGCCCTGGGCCACCCCAGCATTAATTTGGTAGAAGCTGAAGGAATGACCATCTACACTAACTGATATACGTCGATTAGAAAGGAAAGTGGAAAGCCAAGAGCAAAGCTTAGGTGGAAGACCGTAAGAAGGAAGTTTGTTAAGAAGCCCATCATGCCAGACCTGATCGAAAGCTTTGGATATGTCAAGAGCAACGATCTGGGATTCACCAAGAAACTCAAGGGACTTGTTCCAGTTGTGTGAGACAAAGGAAGAAGATTAGCTGTGGATCTACTGTGACGGAATCCATATTGTCTATCATGTAAGATCTTATGTTTTTCCAGATACTTTAAGATTTTGGGAATCAATGAATTTTTCCATTACTTTGCAACCAACTGAAAGAAGAGATATAGGTCTATAGTTGGAAGGGAGACTTTGGATCCTTTTTTGGGGACAGGTTGCACACGTGCAGCTTTCCAACTCTCCGGGAAAATACCCGTGCTGTTGGTAATTTAACATTGGAGCACGACTGGCCGTGGCATCTAGTACCCGCTAGAGAACAAAATAAGCCAACCTTTTTGTAGCCGCATTTAGCACTACATCCTGTTTACAGTTGCAAAAAACTGTGTTGATGAGTATCTTCGGTGCAGATGGGAGTAAAGTCTGGACTGGTTTCAATGTGTTTTCACTACAAAGTAACACTCAAAACTAACAAATGTTTAATAAAAATTACTATGTATTTAAATATATCCTTATATGACAGTTAACAGGTAAAATTTTACAGGTGATAGCTGGAAAATATTTTTTCTTTGCATTACTGCCTCAGTGATGTATATACGTGGCTTTCTTATGAAAAATACAACTTTTTCAAATGTTTCAAACTTTATATCTCAGAAACGGCGACTCTTAGGAAAAAAGTGTTCAAACATTTTTTATAGATAAATTTATGATCTACAATTTTTGTTTTTACTATTTATTGATAAAACTTACCATTTTGCTGAAAAACGCAAAAAACCCGTTTATGTGACTTTTGACTTTGAATAATTTTTTTTCCAGGGACTTTTCAGATTTCACATATACCGGGTGTTGCTCCGTTGAGCGGGACATAGGGAATCCCATGTAAATTTTGAAGTGGTCCAATATTGGCTCCCCTTATTATTTTAGAAGAAAATATTATTAGGATTTTTTAAAGAGCACGAAAAGTTGTACCCAGTGTACAAATTTCAGCTCTTCTCAGTCCGCCAGCTAAGAGATAAATGCTAAAATATGTTACGAATCTCCTATTTTCTTACGCACCCTGTATTATTAGAAGTTTATAATAAAATACCAGAAAAATTATTTAACTTTTTACTCTCAAGTTGTCAGATCAATGTCACATCATTTTTAAATAATGAACTACTCAAATCAAGAAAAAATCACTATTATAAAATGGTTTTATCAGGGAAATAGTTATCGAAGAGTAGCGGACATGTTTGCAGCCTATTTTCCCAATAGGCCAATACCAAGTAAATTGACAATAGAACGGACGATAATCAATAATTGCAAATGTGAAGAAAATTGACGTGAAAATCAGAGACAAATTGTACAAAACGAGAGGGATTTAGACGGATACTTTGTGTAGAGGAGGCCGAAGGAAACATTAGCACGAGACAACTGGAGGACATTACTGGACAAGACCACACCACAATATTTTATATACCACGCTTACAAGTACAAAAGACACCAAGAATTAAGAGACGGAGACGAAATACGACGACAGGAATTTTGCTTTGAGATGATGGAGGAAAAGGGCAGAGGTTTTTTACAAAATATTTGCTTTACTGACGAATGCACTTTTACATTGAACAACGAACCAACATTCAAAATTGCCGGTAATGGAGTAACGAAAACCAAAATCGATTGGTTGAGGCAAGGACTCAATATCCACAAAAAATTAATGTTTTGGCGAGAATTTTCGGCCACCATATCCTTGGACCATTTTTCCTTGACCGAGAGTTTTAATGCGGAGTACTTTCTGGAACTTTTAGAGGAACAAATTTTGCCTGCTTTGAACAACCTTGCTCGTGAAAATCAAGAGATTTGGTATCAAATGGATGGCCCGAAATACTTGAAACCAAAGCATATTTAAAAACGACATCATAGGCCCGAACCACGCAATATCTTGGCCAGCCAGTTCTCCAGATCTTTCGCCAAACGATTTTTTCTATGGGGACATTTAAAAACTAAGCTTTATACCAATAAAAAATATGAAAATTTAGACCAGCTAAGGGAATGCTATTTCCGCTGAATGTGCCAGAATATCGATGTACCAACTAGCCAACGTAAGAAATGAGTTTTATAATCGTTTGGGTTATTGTCTGGCAGTTAATGGAGGAATATTTAAGCATTTGATTAAATCCTTATATTTTCATCATAAATTGATTTCTAAATGTAGACAAATTTGTTTTATTGTCTTGCGTAACTGTGAGTGCATGTGTTGGAATTAGCTGTAAACTAAAATGAAATGCGAGGATTTTTTTTGAAAATCCCCTATAAAATTGTTCAGTTTTAGCAATGACATAATAAATTAATGATCTAAATTGTTACTGATAAATCGATATGGTGTTTTTATTATTGATTTCTAGAGTACAGGGTGCATAATGAGATACTACGTTGCAGAAGTATTTAAGCAGTTTACTCTTTACTGGTTGGTTGAAAAATGTTCAAATTTTCATTTTGGGTGGAACTTATTATGCTCTTCAATAAATCCTAATAGCATTTTTTTCTAAAATAATTAGGGGAGCCAATATTTGACTACTTCAAAATTTACATGGGATTCCCTATTTCCCGCTCGGCGGAGCAACACCCGGTATAATGGTGCTCTAGCCATTTCTACTAATTTTTAGCAATATGCGAATTTTTGTAGCTTCACTAATATTTTCAGGTTTAGTTTGACCGGATAATTTATTTTAATTAAAAATGATAAGTGGAAACCACTTGGTCTAAGTTACTAATAACTGATATCTAGTAACATAGATTTCGCCTCGTAACAGAGTAGCTTGGGTGATTCAATACCATTCTATTGTGCATAAGAATTATTGTTCCTTTTAATTTCTGCATTGTTTAATTCAAAATCTGGGACAAAGACGGCCGGTTTAAAAACATAGTAACTTTTTAATTAAAACATGCTGCTAAATCGCGCGTCACGTTCTGGCTTACTGCACGAATGTGTGTATATTACACGAAATGTTTTCGCCTATTTTCCCCCTATTATAATTTCAGTTTTGTTCGACATAAAGGTATGCTATTTAATATGTAAATATGGTATTTTAATTACCCCTAAAAATATAAGTTATGTCAAGTGATTTCTGTAATACTCGATTTTAAAAAACCACCGATTTTACTACTGACTGACTGACCCATCGAAATTTTGGGACTCTTCCCGAATCAGTGGAAACGTAAAGTTAGTTAAAGAAGAAGAAAAATACTTTCTGGCTCTAAAGAGGAATCCAAGCTTTTTTAAAGCTGCCGAAGCTATGAATGTAATGTGTTTGTGCCAGTTAAGGTTATTCTCAAAAGCAACGCCGACAAGATTAAACGACTCTTTGTTCTGCAGAACTTGGCCGCTCATATGTAACGGATGAGCATTGGCAGACTTTTATCGCGACAGCGAACATGACTGTGTTTTGGACGCATTAAACTGAATAAGATTTTTGGCGCCCCAATCCAAGTTTGAGGTCTTGTGAAAGAGATATCTGCATTGACCTGCGCTTGTTTTCCACATCAGAATTACATGGTGGCTTAAAAAATTGAATACTAGAGTGGAGGGTACTATCGTCAGCAAAACTACGAATGGGATTGATTGTGGAAGAGAGAAGATCGTTTATGTGATTTTGTTTGTTTTATTTGGGATACTCGCCTACCACTTTTTGGAAAATGGGACCCTCTTGGTCCGGGTCACGGGGTATACGGGCTGACCCTGTCCAACCCTATTGACCCCTATGAACTTGCAGATCGCCTGCAACAAAAAAGAAGAAAACCCCCAAAAAACCCAAAAAATCACAAATACTAGTCTACGTTTCGGTGGCAAGTCGGCCACCGTTGTCAAGACAGAAACTAAAACAAAAATTAAACTAAATTTTAAGAAATTTTTGGTCTAAAAACTTAGGAAATTCTGATAGCTTTTTTTTCTTTTTAATGACATTTTGTCATTAAAGTAGTAGGCGAGTATCCCAAATAAAACAAACAGAAATATGAATCCGCCACAAAACTATAGAACATACTTAGGACTCCTGATGTCTAGTAAAAACAATTAATTTGATAATCTAAAGAAATACGCACTATTTTTAATGCTTCTATCAAACATGCATCATTTGGATGGTCTTACGGATATATTTAGCTTTCGGTCTATAAAAATCTAGTTTTATTATAATTTGTTGTTTGACTTGATTTTTATATGATTTTACATAAATGGTTAGGCTTGCTGACTTAGATACATAAATTGGGTTTATGTAATTTGATTCTTTGTTAATGCCTAAAGTATTATATATTTTAGGCATGCAACATATATTTGGTAAATTTTTCAACCAGAATTAAGTTATAAAACAAATTGGAAAAAAAAAAAAAAACAAAATATTAAAAAGCCAAAAGACATCATTTGTAGTGTTTATCAAACGATGGGTGGTAGTTGTTCAATTTGTACCGACCACCCGCTGTTTTAGCCTTGTCTTGCCATTAATTTCATCGAGGGTCCAAATTTAAATTATACAAATTTAGGAGTTTGGTTCATTTAAATTTTAAAATGGACCGACTTGTTACTGGGACGGATGAACATATTTTTAATTTGTAGGATGCGTCTGGTTATATTGAATAATTAAAGTACATGAGGCCAATAAGGCCGGACACGGGTTTATTTTTATCTCTAATTGATCTTTTTAATTAA
Source organism: Listronotus oregonensis (assembly GCA_019359885.1). Classification (NCBI taxonomy): domain Eukaryota; kingdom Metazoa; phylum Arthropoda; class Insecta; order Coleoptera; family Curculionidae; genus Listronotus; species Listronotus oregonensis. Next base: position 18,828 of record JAHBCN010009377.1, read on the forward strand.
TAAAATTGTTCGAGGATTTTACTTGATTAAAATTTTACCAACACAATTCCTATCACAGTTACTTATTCTTTAATTATCCTATCCCAATTGCTTCATAAGTGTCCTAGGTATATATTTATAATAGACTTTTAACGTTCCCTTTATTTTCGCTTAGTTTTCCAAAAAAATTTTTTAAGTTCTTTATTATCCATTTTTCTTTTCTATCGCGTATATCAGTTATTGCAGATAACTACTCTTCTAGCTTTTACCAAATTAATGGGGGGGTCCCGGGCAGCACAACTTTTTTTTTTTAAAAATTTTTCACTTTAAACCGGTTTTTTTTCCTTTTTTTTTTTTCTTTTCAACCGATTAAACCTAAAAAATTTTCCTTTAGAATTAGGGGGGCATCAAAACTTTGCCCCTTCGAAAAGAATACGAACTTTTTTAAGAAAGAAAGTATTTCTTCTCTTCTAAGCTGTATAGTCTGTAGCTATTAAAAATCAGACCCTGTCTAGAATATTGTACCATTTTTCAAAAGGGCGCCCCCTTAACCCCTAGCATTCTATTTTTTCCCAAGATCTTTTAATAATCTACTCTAACGGGGAAGTTTTTTCCTTCCCATTGATGGACTTGCCCCATTTTTTTTAAGGATTTTTTACGCTTTTGCTCCAAGAAATTGGTTAATTTATTCTTTACCCAGCAGCTTTCAACGAAGTAACACATAAAAGCACTTTTATGCATCTCTTTTTACTCCAACTGGACAGGCTCGCACTTCTTTACTTTGTTCTTTTCGTTATCACTATTATATTATTTTCTAAGCTGTGGGACCTTCTGCCTGTAGATTTTTTTTCCCTTTAACTCTTCAAATCTTTAGGTCTCATGTCAATAAACTTCTTACTTCACCCAAGACACTTACGAAACTTAGTTTTGGGTTTTTGTTTTTGGGGACTGTGCAAGAAAAAAAGGGTTAAGATTTAAAGGGGGTCTGGTCCAAAAAATTAAAATTCAGTTAATGGGTTTTTATTAAAAATTTTAATAATTTTAAAAAGTTTGTTACCAAAAAACCTGTAAAATAAAGTTGTTCCAAATCTACGTGTCATGCGTTGGATTGGTTAATTAGTTGATTCTTAGATAATATTTAACGTATTGTAGTAACGAAAATACGATTTTTATGTACACAAAAATTATTGTTTTACTTGTCAGCTTAAGCTACTATCGAAAGTTTTAATGCCTTTTCTAGTAAAAAAGGAATTACGTGGAATTTTGGTTTTTGGGCCCAATTTTTCCCATTTTTTTAAAAAATTGTAAAACCCCCAAAAAATTTTTTTTATTTAAAAACAAAAAAAATTTTTTTTTTGGGGGTATTTAAAATGAAAAAGGGAAACAAAAATTGAAAACAAAATAAGTAACTTTTTGAAAAAAAAAAAATAATTTTTTTTATTTTAAAAAAAAAAAAAAATTCAACAAATTTTTTGGGAATTTTACAAAAGATTTGGTTTAAAAAATTTTTTAAAAAAAAAAAATTTAAAATTTTTTTTAAATTTTTTGTAAACAAATTAAACAAAATTTTATTTTACTCCTTTTTTTTAAAAACAAAAATTTATTTTTATATTATTTTTTTTTTGGCATTTAAGGTTTTTTTTTCCCAATTTTTCTTTTTATTACTTGGTTTTGTTTTTTGTAATCAAAAAATTTTTATTTGCGGTTTTTAAATAACTTGCCCTTTTCCCGTGCTTTTTGCCCTTCTTTCAAATTCTTTTTAGTCATCCGGCTCAACCAAAAAAAAAATCATCCAAACATTAAAAATTTGTCAAAAATTTTTTTTTTATAAACAAAAATAGGTACTTGGGTGAAAAACAATAAAAAATATAAAAGTTTCTGTAAAACCCAATTTTTTGAAAAAGGGGTTTTTAAACATTTTTAAATACAAATAAGTTTTCTTTTGGGTTTTGGGGAATTAAAAACACGGCTTTTTGCGCTCCGGCTGTCTTTCCCCGGGATAAAGTTTAAAAAAAAAGCTGCCTTTTTGGGGGGGAAACCAATGGGGAATTTAAAAAAAATTTTTTAAAAATGATGGTTTTAAATTTTTTTTTTGTACTTTGTTTTACGTAAGCTTAAGATTATGTTTTTTTAATACAATAAAATTAAAAAAAAATGATAATAATTAACCAAAAAATAATAAAATATATAGTATTTCAGAAAATTTATTTCAAGCAACAATTTAATTAAATTCACGGGCATAAGGCAGATGTTTGTGAAATCAGAAAAAAATTTTTAAGCCCTTTCAAAGGTTCCTAAATTTTTTTAAAGTAAACTCAAGCTGTCAATAGTTGTATGGGAAATAAAAAATAAATGGTTGGTTCTGAGAGGGTTTTAAACCCCCGCTTTGAAAAAAAATTTTTCATTTCAAATTTGATTTATTAATATGTTTTATAGTTTTTGATGATTCGGCAGTAAAAGTTTTAAATTTTTAATAGAAAATGGAAAAATTTAAAAAAAAAAATTTTTCTTTAACGTATTGGCCACTTGTAAGTTTGGAAAAAAATAAATTTTAAAAAATTTTATATTTTTTTTGCTAAAAAGTGTTTCAATTAATTTAAAAAAAAAAAGCCAATCGGCTTTTAGAGGGGGTGTTTTGTCGTTTTTTGGGACTCCTTAAAATTTTTTTTAAAAAAAAAAATTTTTTTGGGGGAGGGTTTTTTTTACCCCTTTCCCCCAGAAATCGTAAAAAAAAAAAAAAAAAACCCAAAACCCCAAAAAAACAAAAAAAAATTTTTTTTTTGGGGGGGTATTTAAAGGGGGTTTTAAAAAAAAAAAATTTTTTTAGAATTTTTTCTTAAAAAATTAAAATTCAAATTTTTTCTTTTTAGTTTTAAAAAAAAATTTTTTTTTTTTTTTTTAAATTTTAAAAAAAAAGGGGGGGGAAATTTAATTTTTTAAAATTTAAAAATTTTTGTTAAAGAAAAAAATAAAAATTTTTTTTTAAAAACAAAAATTTTTTTTTAACTTTTTTAATAAAAAAGTTTTTTTTTTTGTTTTTTGAAAATTTTTGAAAAAAAAAGGGAAATTTTTTAAGTGGGATTTTAAATCGTTTAAATTTTTTTTTTTAATTTTCAAAAATTTTTAAATTTTTTAAAATTTTTTTTTTTTTAAAAAAAATTTAAATTTTTTTTTTAAAAAAATTTTTTTTTTTTTTTTATTTTTTTTTTTAAAAAAAGGGTTTTTTAAAAAAATTTTAAAAATTTTTTTTAAAAGTTTTTTTTTTGGGTTTTAAAAAAATTTTAAAAAGGGTTTTTTTTTTTAATTTTTTTTAAAAAATTTTAAAAAAAAACTTTTTTTAAAAAAAATTAAAAAAAAAATTTTTTTTTAAAAAGTTAAATTTTTTTTTAAAAAAATTTTTTTAAAAAAATTTTTTTTTTTTTTTTTTAAAAAAAAAATTTTTTTAAAAATTTTTTTTTTAAAATTTTTTTTTTTTTTTTTTTTTTTTTTTTTTTTTTTTTTTTTTTTTTTTTTTTTTTTTTTTTTTTTTTTTTTTTTTTTTTTTTTTTTTTTTTTTTTTTTTTTTTTTTTTTTTTTTTTTTTTTTTTTTTTTTTTTTTTTTTTTTTTTTTTTTTTTTTTTTTTTTTTTTTTTTTTTTTTTTTTTTTTTTTTTTTTTTTTTTTTTTTTTTTTTTAAAAAAAAAAGCAGTAAATAACCTAATGTCATTGATGACAAAACGTCATAAAAAAGTAAAAAGTATCCAAATTTTCTATTTTTAACAAAAGTTCTTAAATTTGTTTAATTTTTTTTTAATTTTTCTTGACAAGGGTAGGGGACTGCCCCGAAACGTAGAAAATTTTTGATTTTTTCGGTTTCTTGGGGGATTTTTTTTCTTTTTTGTTGCAGATGATCTGCAAGTTCATAGGAGTCAATGGCTCAGCTCGCTATACCCCGGGACCTGGACCGAAGTGGTTCCATTTTTTTCAAGGCGTGTACTCCCAAAGAATACGTATTAAAACATGAATCCGCCACAAAACTATGGAACTTATCTACAATATAGGATGTGTTGTTACATGAAAAACATTTTAAAATGGGAACTAAGGATTGTAGCAAAGTGGATAAATATCATAATCATAATCTATTATTACTGAGCAGTAATGCAATACGTATTACGTTTTTCATAAAAACTGTCTTTTATTTTTATGCCACATACAATAAAAAACATATAAAGTCAATGCCTAAAATGTATGTTTCTGCATTATAGTTTTAAATAGTGTTTCTCTCAAATTAAATATAAAGTTGGAATTTTTGAGATTTAAAACTTTGATAACCATATCCGACGTGTTTGCATAATTTCTATTTAAAAACTTTTTATTAAATTTTCTAATTACCGTAATGCCATATACAGATTACATTAATTTTAACCAGCCTAAACTTAAACATATTTAATTGTCTTGACAAAGCTTTCCTGGACTACAAAATACATACAAAAGAATTTTCAGTTTTTAAAAATGCGATTTCATACCAAACCCAAGAAATCTATACTCTCGAGATACTATTTTTTTTTGTTGTCTAAGTCTATCAACAAGCTATTTCAATATTTCCTTAAAGAATTAACCAAAAAATTCGCCGATATTGCATTTCACATGCTACGATACCTCAGGAAATAAATTTAATCAATTATTCCAAATTACCTCTTATGAAACCCTTTTCAGAAACGTAACCACAGTGGCGTTACTGTGAAGTTGTGTACAGTTTTTTATATAATTGATTCATTTAGATGAAGGAAATATAGCCATTGAATAATTTTTTTCTTCTAAAATAAAAGTGTGTACAGGGTATTCGAAAAATGGACGGCCAAATTCCACATAAAAAATATAAAAAAAGTTTTCGGAAATATAGGTACGAAAATAAATAGTTTTTAAGATACATAATGTTAATGTTTTTTTTTAAATCGTTTTTTTGTAGTTTTTTTTATCTTGGGACAGTCCACGAAGGCTGATGTAGTACTAACGTACCGTGGGTGTCTTCAGTGTGGTGAGAGGGAGTTTGTCACACGGGACTTAAATTTTTGGAACTGGGAGGAGAAGGAAAAACTTCTGTGGGCAGCAGGTTCCATAGTCTTGACACTCTAGGAATAAAGGAACGAAGAAAGCGGGAAGTTCGGGGCCTCTAACTGAACTGTAAAAGGATGCATAAAAGTTGCACTACGTGTTGCTCTGTTGGGAGCTGCCAGAGAAGGAATAATACTGGCCAATTCCTCTGAGCAGAAGCCGTGAAAATACCTATAGAAGAGCGACAGATCCCCTACAGCTCGACGATGGGAAGAAGAGGAAGCCTTTCTGTGAGCGATGGATCATTAATAAGACGAACAGCTCGTTTTTGAATGGAGTCCAGAAGGCTAAGGTTGTAGGGGACGCCATTCCCCAGACATGAGAACAATATTCCAAAGAGGGTCTGATTTGGGATACATACAGAGTGTACAGATTGGAAGAAAGAAATATTTTCTGGCTCGAAAGAGGAATCCAATCTTTTGAAGCTGCCGAAGCTATGGTTGAAATGTGTTTGTGCCATTGAGGTTATTCTCAAAAGTAATGCCGACTAGATTAAAGACTCTTTGTTCTGCAGAACTTGGCCGCTCATATGTAAGGGATGAGCATTCTGCAGACTTTTTCGCGACAGCGAACATGACTGTGTTTTTTGAGGCATTAAACTGAACACGATTTTTGGCCCCAATCCAAGATAAGTTTGAGGTCTTGTAAAGAGATATCTGCATTGACCTGCGCTTGTCTTCAAAATCAGAATTCACGGTGGCTTAAGAAATTGAATACTAGAGTGGAGGGTACTATCTTCAGCAAAACTATGAATGGATTGATTGTGGAAGAGAGAAGATCGTTAATGTGTAGAAAAACAGCGTGGGTGCCAGCACTGAGCCCTGGGGCACCAGCATTTATTTGGTGGAAGCTGGAGGAATGACCATCTACACTAACTGATATACGTCGATTAGAAAGGAAACTGGAAAGCCAAGAGCAAAGCTTAGGTGGAAGACCGTAAGAAGGAAGTTTGTTAAGAAGCCCATTATGCCAGACCTGATCGAAAGCTTTGGATATGTCAAGAGCAACGACCTGGGATTCACCAAGAAACTCAAGGGACTTGTTCCAGTTGTGTGAGACAAAGGAAAGAAGATCAGCTGTGGATCTACTGTGACGGAATCCATATTGTCTATCATGTAAGATCTTATGTTTTTCCAGAAACTTTAAGATTTGATTTAATGAATTTTTCCATTACCTTGCAAACAACTGAAAGAAGAGATATAGGTCTATAGTTAGAAGGGAGACTTTTGGATCCTTTTTTGGGGACAGGTTGCACACGTGCAGTTTTCCTAACTCGGGAAAATGCCCGTGTCGTAAGAGATTCGAAAGAGGCGAGTTAAGATGGGTGCAAGCTCGGGAGCACATTTTTTAAGACGATTGCTGGTATGCCATCCAGCCCAGACGATTTTTTAGTATTAAGAGAAGAAAGAATACGCTTGATCTGTTTGACTTTAAAAATTATTTAGACATTTTATGGGAAACAGGGACAACTGTTGGAAGAAAGATTAATAGGAGGATCAAGCGTAGAATTAGCAGCAAATTGTTTGGCAAATAGTTCGGCTTTTCCTTTGGAGGTAGAGACAATTCCATCTTCAGAGATTAGGGGTGGAAAAGAATTTGTGGAAAAGTTCTGACTAATATTTTTGGCAAAGGACCAAAAAGCTTTACTGCCATTGTTGTCTTAAATACCCTGTAGCTGATTTTCTTGAAATTTGTCAGCATTATTTCTATTAAAAAGATCTAATCTAGGTTTAAATAAATTATTGAGTTCAATGGCGTCTCAGGAGACACCTTATCGAAAATAATTGTGAAAAAATAATAGCCACTGACTCATTTTGCAATTTTTAAAATAAAGCAACCAAAAATACACTTTTCTGTCTCCTGATATTTTTGCTTCGTTTTCAAAACAAAAAATTTAGACCAATTCAATGCAAGTCCGCGGATCCTTTAAAAAAATAATTAGACTAAATCAATTTGCAACCGGAGTTAACTGATAATGGGAAAAATGAAAAAAAAAAAAAATAAAAACTGAAACAAAGATAAATTTTTAGTGGCTTAATCTAAAAATATATATAAAAATTGCAAGAAAATCAGTGTAGTGTACATTTTTTTTAAACCTATTTTCGATAAGGGGTGCCTTGAGACGCAACTGAACTAATATTATATCTTAATTAGAACCAAATTAGATCCTATTACTAGAAATACAACTGACAAAATTCAAGAAAATGGCTACAGGGTATTTAAGATTATAACAAAAACCTATATTTTTTTAAATTTAACATCCTGTAACCTCGAAACTATGCATTTTCGACCCATATTTTAGAAGTTTTATATTGTTCAGTAAGGAATTACCTCCAAAATTCCGACGTGCATTTTTGATCATCCTGTATACCAGAGCTATAGCCATAGCTATAGCTATAGCTTTTTTTTCTCGTAAATATTTAATATTAGGTCAGTGCAACAGGTATCGATGTTTAAATTATATATTTTTTTTAATTTATTATTTATGAAGTTATTTTTACTGAGAAATATGTTATTATAGTGAAAAAAATTATTTTGGCTTTTTCTCCAGAATAAAGAAAAAATTGTATTTATTTTAAATAATATATAAATCTAAATTATTAGTAATTTGTGAAGAAAATCTACCCTTGCGACAATATAATAAAACATACAAATATTTTATTCTTCAAATAAATGAACCTAATAAAAATATAAAAATTAAAAATATTTTAGTAGATGTCCTTGTTATAAAAGAAAATTTTATTAAAACAAATTAAATTTAAATTTACTTACAGTATAATAAAGTTATTATTATTTCTAAGTATTTTTCTTTGATTTTTTTTATAAACAAGTTTAAAGGTGTATGGAAGCCCAATACTGTAGAACAAAATTGTCCAGGCGGACAGGGCGGAATCGGGATTGGCCGCGGAGTTTGCGCAATGAATAGTAGGTCAGACCGGACTTCCATAATTCTTTGTTACTATCTATAAAGTTGACATCATCAAATGTCAAATTCAACATTCGCTGTTTTTTTTTTTTTGCACAAAATTGTTGGTTATTAAACGATACTACCATAGAATATTTAAAATATTGTGTAATATTGGATTTTATATCATCTGATATAATATGAAAGAATAGATGGCGCACTTTACAGCCTTCTATTTAAATGGTCGATATTTTTGGGAGTTTCTGTATTTTACCAAAAATTGTAAATAAATAAAAACAGATTTTTAAAAATATATTTCAAACATTGTATGATAGTTTCATGTACTTATCAAATTTTGTGATAAAAGAAGCGAGATAGTTAAATGAGTTTAATCTAATCCTAAGATTGTGGTTGTACATTAAAAAGTGAAAATTTTATAACTGCTTTTTAGGCATATACTTTTCACTAATACCAAACATTCATGAGACAGAATAACAGTGTTTAAAAATGTTTGTAACCTTTGGTACCTAAGGTATCCATTGTAACAGTAACGTTAAATATTATGTGTCTACAGTATGTCGAGCTTAAAAAGTTGATAATGTAAGTTTAAGAAACCAAAATCTAATTTCTTTTGAACAAACACAGAAAAAGCAAAAGGAACTTTAACATAAAATTGTACTTTCTTTATTCAATTAGAGGGACCTGTATATATTAAAATTTGCCTGGTCGCCCAGTATAATAATTTTTATCCTTTAAAAGAATGACTAAATTATTAAATGATATAAAAGTACCTAAATGTAAACCTTATTTCTTTTTAATAATCCACAGAAATACACAAACATTGTGGAAATCATATAAAAGATAGTTAAGATTGCCTTACTTTTCTCACTGCTATTTCCTATGAAATTTTTATTTTATATTATTCATAATTGATATATTATTATTTATTCGGTTACCTAACGTTACGTCTCATAAGAAGCACCTAATTTAAATATAAGAAATACTAACCTAAAGTAAAAAATGCCGGGTATTACCCTTAGATTTGCAAGACAAAACCATACAACCTCTAGTCATTTTGTTACGATATTATAAGTAACAAACAATAAACACAAAATTTTAGTCACAATTTAATAAACACTAATCACTAAAATAAGAAGGTTTTTATCAATCCAAAAAACTTCTGCAACCACAAATTATAATCACACAAAGCAAAACAATCGAAACTAATACGGCTCTCATAAAAGTATAATGTGTTGCCTAACTACATACTGATTTATCAGTGTGTAAGTAGGCAACACATTAAATTATTTCGTGGAATTTCGTTATTGCGCAAAATCGGCGGGGCCAACTCTGACAGTTATTTTCATACTAGGCTGGACATTTTTTGATCGAATGGGCCGTAGCATTGGGCTTCCATACACCTTTAAACTTCCTTGGGATATACCCTGACGAGAATCATCAGAATATGTCGACGTGTAGGTGTCCCTTCATATTTGTAAGTATATTAAAATTTTATTTCTTTTTAATAATCTTTTCTTTTATAAAAAAAGACACCCATTTAAAATATTTTAAATTTTATATTTTCATTAGATTCATTTATTTAAAGAAATAATAAAATATTTGTATGTTTTTAGTTAAATTGTCGCAAGGGTAAATATTCCCTTCACAATTTAGTAAAAATTTAGAGTTATATAGAATTTAAAATAAATATCTTTTTTTTTTATTCTGGAGAAAAGCCAGATGATTTTTTTTACCAAAATAATCGCAGAAATTTTTTTTTTAAATATGTAATTATATTAGAAATATAAAAAATGCTACTATAACCGCTTAAAACAAAAAAAAAATCTTTAAATATTTTTGTTCTAGGTATCAATATAAATTTTAAAAATCCTAGGCTTATTTAGTTCTTCTTTTATTTTAGGTTATCTTATGAATGCTTGTATGTTGCCAGGTATAAGGGGTCGTGGGTGTCGGGTCAGCTGTTTAATGCATCTTTCCCGTTTGTGTCAGTAATGCATATGGACGAAAAATGAATTATTTTTATGCAATGACACTTTTTTAGCTAATAACTTCCACCTTTAACGAATTCCTCAGTAATTCTGGTGGTATCCAGATGGAATATCATCGGTCACTAATTCAATTACTATTTGCTCTAAATGGTTTTCAGGTCTGACCAGAAGTACTGCTTGAACGTGTAAATGCCGTTGATGTATTCGTGAATATAGCCAAACCTATTATAAATGATGACGTAAGGATTATTTTGTAGGATTCCATGGGGCTTGCTGCGAGACAATCTGTTTCACGATGTGAAGCCAGTTTCAAATGAAGGAGAGTGATATTCGATATTAATAGTTCCTATTTTTTATTCTTTTGTATTACACGATGCTGCATTCATTCAAACTCTATAAATATAGTTGTGCCTCAGTAAATCAAATTTTATTGTACAGATTTATTGTAAAATTTCATTAATTTAAGCAGAAAAATAAATATAAATACAGTAATATGTATTACATAAAAATGCATTCTATAGAGATTTAGTTAACCAAAGTACACACCGAATAAAAATGTATTAGAAATAACCTAATAACTTTTAAAAAATTTCAAAGTAATCCCTTATAAAAGAGATGAATTATATATGTTTAATTTGAATTTAACTTTGTGCTTTTTTATCGTTATCACCATTAGTTTTTATATACCGGGTGACAACGAAGTAACTACCAAACCTGTTATTTCCTTAAATTAAAACATAACTCTTTTTAATTTTAGAATAATAGATTCTGTCGTTAGATGCCAATTTTGGATATAATTTCATCTGCCTATCACTTCTGGTTAGCCCATCCCAACCATTTCTAATATAAAACAAAAAAATATCCTATTTCTATGGTTGTTGGCTTTTCAAGAAAATGGCGATTAAAAATTTCCCAACGACCACACATTATGCAGTTGCGTGAAAAACCGTCGTAACTTAAAAAAATATTGGATTTAGATAAAATTTTTTGGAATCAAAAATGTTCAGCAAATCATGCCTAATTTAAATCTAGCGTTTAATACAGTGCTTGTCAATAAAATTTTTGAATTAACCTTATTATTATTTCTCAGCTTTTTCGATAAAGTCGGAAGTAGTATTATTTTGGACCTCAGCAGATAGAGTCGCCAAAAGAGTTAATTCAAACATAATAAAGTTCAATAATATTCATTTGTTTTCCCTTATAACCGCATCATGAACAGTGATTTGGACATTTTAAATTACCATTTTCTCGAAAACCAACAAAGATAGGTATAGGATATTATACATAATTTATACCATAAATATCTTGTAGAATTTAAATCTGGAAAAGTATAATTAAATAAAAATTAAAATTTACGCTATCTCTGGTTAAACCGGAATTGATAAGCAAATTCTATTGTATCCAAAATCGACATTTAATGACATAATATATTACCCCAAAAAAATATTTTTTTCAAATTTTTTAAAAAAAATACTTTTTTCTAAACATTCAAATTCTTCAATTAAAGCATCTCCCAAATATCTTTTCTCAGAAAGAAATAGTTTTGGTATAATTACGATTTAAAGTTCATGTATGGCTCTTTAAATTTGCCGTCAGTTCCAACATCAGTATTTTTTTGGTTCGCTAATTTATTTCATGCCAAGCAAAAATAGAAAATCCATCGCTCCCTTTATTTCTATTTAAGATAAATCGGTTTAATGTCAACTTATTATTTAACATAAAACTAATTGAAAAGAAATTTTATTTATTGAAGAATATTTTGGGGATTCTCAGAGACCTGATTTTTAATTGGTTTTTAATTTATATGTATTTGTATTTGATAATTTTATTTTATTTATATTAAGTGTATAATTATTTGGTATAGTCTAGTTTTAAAATTTATATTTGTGTCTATCCATTTGTAATAAGTTGTTTGTTATTATGGTATGGAATTATTTATGGTAATATAGGAATTATTAACATAATAAACGTAAAGGGTAATTACAACGTCAAAATTTATTGCAGTTACCAGAAAAAAAAACTTTCATAAGCTCTAAAAACTGTTTATATTAGCGTTTGAGAAAAACATCTCGTAAGTAATCATAATTACCGACTTTTTTAACCAATTTTTATTGTTGTTACCATAGTGACTGACTTTTTAAACCAACGCAATACGTTTTTTCTTAGTGTGTTTTTGTCAAAAAAAGAAAAAATAAATGGATTATAATATTCTACTTTTTTAATAAGCAAATAAAAATGGTTCTTATCCACTGATTAAGAACCAAAAGTGTTCCAATATCCGGATTAGCTTCGCTTGGTATTTTATTCACTCCACTTTTATCCGCAATGTAATATTTGAATTTAGCCCCGGTCGCCTTTGTCAATCAGGCGTTGTGAATACGTGTGTTTAGCCACTTGTAACGTAGAAACTCTTTTCGTGGGAAAGTTTTATGTTTAAATTTTAAATGTTTGTAACCCAGTTATAGAATTTCGTAAAAATATTTGGGAGCGTTTTAGGTTAGGGTTGTTTTAAGCAAAAAAAAAAACGTACAAGGGGCCTATTTTGCCATACCTATAATATATATTGATAAATAAAATAAAAAATAAAAATGAAACAGAATAATATGTAATGTTGCCCTAGTAAAGTAATTAAGGTATCTTAAAAAAATACGTAGTACTAAGTTACATTCTGAAACAAACATTTAAATAAATATATTTAATGAATAAATTAAAATTGTCTATGTTTTTACAGTTAAATAAAGAAAACATAACTTTTTGAAAGAAAAATAATAAAAGTAATATATATTTTAAACAATGAAAAAAAAAATAAACGGAACAATATTTGGTGTTTTCCAAGAGGACCTCAATAAAGTATGTAGAAAAAAATTACATATTTATATATTAAAAGAAAGGCCTAAACAAACAGATTGGTTTTATTTAAAGTATTTAAACAAACTTAAATTTCACACTTAAATAAAAATATAATTTATTGAAAACGGAACCAAAAAGTTAGCTAGAGAGATCCTAAAAAAGTGATAATTTACATGTTATTTAATACAATAAAGTATTCCCAAGAAAATTAAATAAAGTAACAAAAAAATTACACGATCACATATTAAAACAAAAACTGAAATAATTTATTTAATCTATTTATCTTGCTTAAGATTTATGTGTCTACACCACTGACTAAATGACAAAAATAAAGCAATTTAAAGTTAATGACATAAAATGACTGCAATTAAGGATTTGTTTTCCATTAATTCACAATGGCCTGTGTTGGTGGTCACCGGATGACATATGGTATAGAAGCAAATATGATTTCTATCAATTTAAAAATGTTTTTAATATTTACCATAAGATAGTCGAGAACTTAACCCTTGAATCTACAAAAATGGTGAGGATTGAAACCAAATCTATTTAGTTCCCATGTCCTCATGGAACCTAAAACTTTAATTAAAGAGTTATGTTGTGTTTTTAATATTATTAATAATTAATTAGCATTAAAAAATGTTAGATAACCGCGACATAAATAAATGTACCGAAATGTGCTCTGAAGAATGCCTTGGCTGGCCTGAGTTCCATCGTCATGTTGAGTATCAAATTAATTTCGTTAGAAACTGTCTCGTTAACGCTGGCTAGTCTGAATCTGAATCTTAAAGTGAGGAGGGTGATGAACATCACAGCACCTAGGCCTCAGTAGGCCTGTGGTGCTACCTACTAAAGACAACTGATCACTCAGTACACTGGCTAGTGTATATAGTCCATGACCTTGTTTTTTTCTAGTTACACTAAGGGGGTTAGATTCAGATTTTTGTTAGTAAATTCAAGATTAATTAAGAAAATGATCTATATAATATTTATTAAAATCTTCTTTCTGACATTTCGTCCAAAGTAAGAAGAAACTTACTTGGGTCTATTACGTATATTGTAGGTGTGGAAGCAGCTTTTTTAAATACATTTTTAAATATCTGCTTTTGCATAAAGAAAGGTCTTCGAAATAAAAATTGATGATAAAGTTAAAATACCAGTATTAATAAAACAAACTTGACAATCCCAAATAAAAATGTGCCATCAAAATTCCTTCAGGTTTTCTTTGTACAGCCAATATCCTTACTGCATCAGCAGCCCCATCCCAAACTAGTATACTGTAAGAAGGCAATGAGTAGCAAAAAGTAAACTAAATTAAACTGAGCACCTCCTCAGCAAAGCTACCTGTGGGATTTAATAATAAAAAAAACTTTTGCCCACCACTCCAAGGCAGTAGTTAGTATGGGAGACCTACCTTATAACTGGCTTTAAAGTAACAATAGGAAATTACATGCATTCTTTATGGTCAGTTTTATGATTAACTCTATCTTTTTTCCTAATCTATAACCCAACCACCGACTATGGTTTATGCATTCCCCAGCAATAACACACCGTACTCCATGACGTCTAAATTCTAAGTTAAAAAAATATTTCAAGAAAAGACTATGCCTTCTCTTTTATTTTTCAATCGGTCCATATTTAAAACTTTTTCTTTTTGACAATTCTTTTAGAATAATATTTTTCAGATAAAAAAACTGCAATTTCAATGACAAATCTTACAAAAGAGAGAAGCAAAAGTGTTTTAACAAAACACTAGCTCCTGCAATTACTTAGAACGGTCCTCCCTCCTGGTTTAAAGCTTAATAGTGGTTTATCCGCAAAAAGAATAAAGTGTTGATGTTATCAATAAGTTATCCAAGTATACAGTGTATTCGTAAAGTAGTAAATAATTTTTTAAAATCCAATGAATAAAGCTTGAATTCGTAAAGTTTAATTTCATTTGAGCATTTTTTTCACAAAAAATTGATATATACAAGGCGATTCCTGGAGGAGGTATGACGTCATTGATATATTTTTTAATGCCAATCCCCATTTTTAATTACGGGGTTTGAAAGAGCAGATTTTTTTAACGTCCGATAATATAATTTTGAGAATGGATTAAATTAAAAACATTTATTAATGGAAATAAAATCTTTAAAAACAACTAAAATGACTGCTCAAATTAAGCACTGTTGGCTACTTGACAGTAACCAAGATGTTTAGTAAATCCTCTTTAAAATTTTCAATAATTTTAGAAGGTATAAATTATATTTAGCGACAAATTCCTTTTTTAAATTCTCTGATTTTCGAACGCCCAATTTACTTTTCAAGTATCACCACGAAAAGTAACTCAGGGGTATTAATTCTGCACCCATTAATATGACCGATAGAGGAAAAAGTCGTCAGGAAAATTATGTTTTTTACGAAATTATCCTCACAATGAATTAGCAATTAGTAATTAAGCAATGCAACTACTTTGTTTTGGCTACGCATCCTATCTCCAATCTATTCTTGGTAGAAATTTAAATTCTTTCTCGTGTCCTTAATTTAACCATTTGTTAGAAAATGACATATTTTCCCCGATAAACACTTAAAAAACGTTGCTTTGACATAAAGATCAAAACCGAAGTCTTTAAAGAACTAACTTAAACAAGTGTCAACGAAGTTTCATTTTAAATCGCTGACAGCTGATAACAATCAAATATTTATTGTCAAGGTAACTGTCAGGCAGCCAACCATGCACGATTTAAATATTAAATTTAGTTGTTTTTTTTAATTCATTGCTATTAAATATAGAATTTTAAAATAATTGTATAATGTTTTTTTTTTCGATAAAAAAATGTGCTCTTTTTAACTTCGTAATAAGAAATAAATGTTACCACTGAAAAAAATATCTATAACATGCTTCCACCCACAGGAATCATCCTGTATGTATCAATTTTATCTGAAAAAATGCGCAGAATAAAATTGGACTTTACAGGTTTGAGCGTATTTCTTAAAAGTTATTCCCTAAATTTTTAACGAATGTTTCCACTACAGTACGAATGCACTGTATATTAGAAACAGCAAGGGACGTAAAATTAAGCCCTGTAGAGGCTCGAAGGTCCACTGCTTACTCATCGATGATACGTATACATCATCTACTTACTCATTTTGGGATCTATTGGCGAGAAAATACTCCATCAATTAAAGACTACGTTTATTAAAGTTGTAAGGGTAAATCTTGTTTATAAGAAGAATATGCGAAGCACAATCATAGGCTTTGAATAAATCGCAAAAGACTATGATATACTCCATATTTTAATGGTGCCAATGCAGTTCTTTAATAAAATCTTGCAGCTAGATAAAAAGGATATTATTTCGAAAAGTATGCCATATCAGACCTGCAAGATATTCTCAAACACCTTTGGCGTACTCGTATAATTACTAATATTGCTATTGTCTTCTTTGTTTTTATACATGCACCTTAATACTAACTTTAACATATTTCTTCTTGTTTACAAGTTAATATAAAGAAAGAAAGAATCCAAAAAATATTATATATTAGAAGACTAGGTTGTATTAAATATCAAAAGAATTGCCGCCAAGACCTGGCAAAAAATTACAAAACATATAAATTTTGCCAAAAATTGACCCACTGTTGAAGAAAACATCCATTACGTAAACCAGCCACTCCCATTTAAAATAAATCAGAACTAATTCTTTACAAGACCTTGCACACCTTGTGCCTTCTGATTTCTTGAGGTTTTGCTAACAAAAGGGCCGAACATTTGCACATGCCCTTC